>ML777530.1:1505044-1570244 GCA_009831015.1 Picea engelmannii | reverse complement strand
GGCCTAAAGCAAGCTCCAAGGCAGTGGTATTTGAAGTTTGACAGGTTTATGAAAGAACAGGGTTATAGTAGATGTCATTCTGATCATTGTGTTTATTTTAAAAACCTAGAAAATAGAAGTTTTATTATCTTGCTATTGTATGTAGATGGCATGCTTGTTGCAGGGTCTAATATGAAGGATATAAATGTGCTCAAGAAGAAATTAGCCAATTCATTTGCGATGAAGGATTTGGGTGTTGCAAAGAAAATCCTTGGCATGAGAATAACAAGAGACAGAAAAAATCGCAAATTGACATTGTCTCAGGGTGAGTACATAAAGAAGGTGTTGGAGAGATTTAGAATGCAGAATGCAAAACCAGTTAGTACACCTTTGGCCAACCATTTCAAATTAACTAAGGAAATGTGTCCCAAGACACAAGAGGAGATAGAATACATGTCCAGGGTCCCTTATTCATCAGCAGTTGGTAGCTTGATGTATGCAATGATTTGCACAAGACCAGATATTGCACATGCAGTGGGAGTTGTGAGTAGGTATATGAACAATCAAAGTAAAGAACATTGGGAGGCAGTAAATTGGATTCTCAGGTATTTGAGAGGTACTACTACTCATGCATTATGTTTTGTAGGTTCAAACACTTTTCTACAGGGATATGTTGATTCAAATATGGCAGGTGATAAAGACAGCAGGAGGAGCACCACAGGGTATTTTTTTACTATAGGTGGAACAACAGTAAGTTGGATTTTGAAACTGCAAAAGGTTGTTGCACTTTCAACAATAGAGGCAGAGTATGTTGTTGCTACAAAGGCTAGTAAAGAGATGATTTGGTTACATAGGTTTATGGAGGAATTGGGAAAGAAGCAGGAGAACAACAGGTTGTATTGTGACAGTTAGAGTGTCATTCATATTGCAAAGAACTCAGCCTTCCATTCGAAGACTAAGCATATACAGTTGAGGTACCACTTCATACGATCCACCTTGGAAGATGGACATTTGAAGTTGGAAAAGATACACACTAGCCAGAATCCTGCAGACATGTTAACAAAGGGAGTAACCAGGGAGAAACTGAGTTCCTGCTCAGTTTTAGTTGGTCTTCAAGATGAAGATGAAGATGAGAAATTTTCCAAGTCCAAGAAGGTTCAGAGTCCAACATATACAGCAGTGGTGGAGTTGTTGAGATCAGTCTCCAAGTGGGAGATTGTTGGTTGTGGAGCATGATTATCTTCCTGATTCAGAGGTCCTTGTTTTCAGCTGTGTTTATACCCCATGAAGTATTTACACCCCAGAAGTATGTACACTCTTCCACGTGGGGGAGTGCAGAGGGGGGGTACCCCCTCTGCGGGGTCCGGGGGGGCTATCCCCCCGGCTAGGGGGTATGGGGGCAAATGGGGCCCCAGTGAGGGTTTGGGGGCAGCATTCCCCAATGGGGGTTCGGGGGCGAAACCCCTAAAGGAAAAATTTCTTTGTAAAAGTATATTGTAATTTCATTGTAAATCTGGAATGTTCATTATAAGGTCGTAGATCTAACGGTAGAGATTATGTTAGGGTTTTTTTCCCTAGAATGCAGCCCTCTTTTATGAGGGAAATGTATTACGGCTATGGTTATGGTGAATATTGTATTCTGGGAGAGGAGACTGTGAGAGAAAGAAGAGGAAGTTACAGCGGGTTTTGCTGTAGGTTGTATCCCTTCATTTGCTGGATAATAATAAAGCAAGGACCTGGCAATTTCTCTAGTGGACATAGCCCACATTGGGTGAACAACGTAAATCTGTGTCTCTCTTGTATTGTGTATCTTTTGTGTTTTGTTTCTGCATTTGTTTTATTTTATTACTCTGCGGTCCTGTTTTTCTAACAAATCTTATAATTGTGTGGCTTATTTTTTCCATTTCTCTGGACTCCCATTGAATGTTCATTTGAATGCCAACTTTATAATGTGGTTGTACTAGAAAGTATTCCTTTTAACATTATACTCCATGAAATGGAACCAGATTCTTTGTAATGTTGTCGTTGTTGATATTCAATGTGTTGTGATCTTGTAAGGGTTTTCCACTGTTTATAGAAAAATCTCTATTATATGTTATGTCACAGATCTGTATGATGACAAAGTATTATAAAATCACATGCATTTGATTGTCACCATTGTTGGAGATATAATTACAAGTCGCCAGCTTCACGCTTACGCAAAATCTATCTATCACAAAAAACATAGACATTTAGTCTGTCAGACATGGCAAAGGAGAAGTGTTAAGAGGAGATTATTTAATGACCCAATATTTATATTTCTTGAACTTTGTTATGCAGATAAGAGTCATTCGAAATTTATTGTCGTCTTAATTGTCTGAGTTGGTTTTACTTCTACAAGAAGTCTTTGTCCTCATTTATATATGTCTGAGTCTACATGTAGTCGATACAAACAAAGAGTAGAATGCAATTTGATAGTTAGAACGCAGTAGCAATAGTGTAAGGAGTCAAAGAAGTTTGAGAGAACAAGCTCTATGTTTTGCAAGTTTGCAAAAGTTGTCGGAGCCGAAGCTCGACACAGTTTTTTGTATTATGTAATCATGCACAACAACCAAGTTCTTAATATATTAGATATTTGTGTGTTGATGTATTTCTGAGTTATGTAGTGTTCAAATATTCTGAAATTAGAATCTCTCTATTTATGCTCAATATTAAGTTCATGGTTATGTACTGAGAATAAGCACAACAATAAGAAATTGTTTTATTAAGTGTTTTATCACAACATGGAGTATATTGAGTAGTCTGTGAACTGTGAGGTAATTCCTGAGAATTCGCGATGAAGAATTCAAATGCACGGTCTTTGTAACTGTGTTGCACATAGTTCGTCAATGCATTGTAGATCCAAAATCTAGTATCAAAGCAAGTTGATCAGAGAAAGTTTTATTAGAGTAAGTTTCAATACCAGTGGCTCTATTGTAAGGTGAAAATATGGCTTCTACTTCAAATCTACAACCTCCCACTTTTACAAGAAAAAATTATGAGTTATGTTCCTTGACCATAAAGGCATTATTTAGGGTTCAATATGTATGGGATATAGTCAAAAATGGCTATGTGAAACCAACATATCAAGCAGCATACAATGCACTCACACAAGCTAAGAAGGATTCTTTGAAATATCAAAGGAAGAAGGATGGAAAGGCGATGTTTTACATACATCAACCCATGCATGAAAGGATACTCCTAAGAGTTGCATCAACAAAGAAAGCCAAGGAAGCATGTGACATATTACAAACTTCTTATCGAGGTATGGAAAAAGTCAAGACTTCAAAATTACAAATTCTTATAAGATATTTTGAAACTCTGTCAATGAAAGATACAGATTCAATAGATTCCTTTTAAACCCATGTTACTGGCATGATAAATCATATTAAGTCTCATGGTGAAACCATAGAGGATATAAAGGTTGTTGAGAAAGTACTTAATAGTCTTCCTCCTAAATTTGATACTCTTGTCGTGACCTTAGAAGAGAACAAAGGTATGAGTCAATTTAGTTTAGATGAGCTGCAAGCCTCTCTCATAAATCATGAACATAGATTGAATAGGTCAAATATGTCATTAGAAAATTCATTTTCCGTGCAGTTATCTATAAGTCATGGAAGAGGAAAGGGTAGAGCCAACTCTAGAGGTAGAAGAAGGAGTTATGTGAGAGGTGGACGCAGTAGAAGTCCTGGAAATACTGGTGGAAGAGGTCAAAATACAAATAACAGTCAACCAATTAATCAAAAAAATTATAAATCAAAGATTCAATGCCATTATTATAATCAGAAAAAGCAAGTTCAAGATCAGTCAAACAACACAAAAACTCCCTCCAGTCCTATGTTTATGGAACACGTTGAAGCAATGACTACAGTCTCACCAGTTGAATGTAATGCTGCTCAAGAAAGTCCTTGTGACATATGGTATTTAGATTCAGGTTGTAGTAATCACATGAAAGGAAACTTAGAATTGTTTTCTAGTTTGGATAAGTCAGTCCAAACTAAAGTTACACTTGGAACAAATATCCAAGTCATTGTCTTCAGTAAATGTAGTATCAACATTTTAACTAAACAAGGAGAGAAAAAAGTCATGCCTGATGTATATTATGTTTTTGGCCTAAAACATAATCTGATGAGAACATGACAGTTGTTACAGAAAGGATACAAAATCTACATGGAAGATAATCAATGTGTGATTATGGACAGATGTCCAAGCAATCAACTTATTACAATAATTCAACTGATAAGAAACATAATGTTTCCATTAACATTGAAGCCATCCATGAAGAAAAATACAACGCAAGTTGTCTATGACACAAAAGATGTGCATTTTGACACTGCATTCAAAGAAGAAAGTGAAGAAGTAAGTGCACACAGTTCTAATGAAGGAAAATTTAGTGCGCGCAGTTGTTAGAAAGAAGACAATAGCGCATAGACGCATGCAATATTCCAATATGAAGTGTAGGATTATTCCTAGCTATGGAATTTCATAGTTGGACATTTAAAATTTGGAGTTCTGAAGCTGCTACATACAAAGGATATGGTGAAAGGTATTCCATTGATTGAAAAACCTTAAATAATATGTGAAGGTTGCATCTTTGGAAAGCAACATAGAGAATATTTTCCAGTTGGAAAGTCATATAGAGAAAAATCTCCACTGGAAATTTTGCATTCAGACATCTGTGGACCAATGCAAACACCATCTATAGAAGGAAGTACATACTATCTTACATTTATTAATGACTTCTCAAGAAAAACATGGATTTATTTCCTAAAACATAAATATCATGCATTGAGTTGTTTTCAACAATTCAAATCACTAGTGGAGAAGCAGGGTGGCTATTATATCAAGGTTCTAAGAACTGATAGAGGAGAAAAATATGTTTCAAGAGAGTTTCATAAATTTTGTAAAGTTCATGGCATTTACAAGCAATTCACTGCGTGGTATACTCCATAGCAGAATGGTGTTGCAGAGAGGAAAAATTGAACCATCATGGAAATGGCATGGAGTATGTTGGCATCCAAAAATTTCTCAAATGAGTATTGGGCTGAGGCAGTAGCAACTGTATTATACATCATGAACATATATTCGACAAAGAGTGTGAAAAACAAAGTCCCTCAAGAAACCTCGACATGTATGAAGCATAATGTGGCGCACTTAAAAGTTTTTGGTTATGTCATATACGCACATGTTCCAGATGAGCTGAGAAATAAGTTAGATAACAAAGGACATAAATGTATATTTGTTGGATATTTTGAAGATAAAAATCATACAAGTTGTATGATCCTATTGCAAGAAAATTCATAATCAGTCATGATGTTCAATTTGTGGAGAATGAATCATGAGATGGAAGCATAGAAAGGACAGTTAAAGTTCTTGATGCTATTGGGTATGATGATATGGAAGATGAAGTGGTTCAAACACCAATTATAAGCTAGTTCACAACTCCTTCCACTTCTAGAACTGTGACACAAATCATAGTGCAAACTACTCCAGTGAGATCTGCAGGTGCACAGTCCAAACCTAGAGCACATCAAACTCTAGCAAGTAGTCCAAGTAGTTCTACATCTCCAGATCCAACATTAGCAAGTTTGTTACCAAGAAAGACAAGAAGTCTACCCAACATCTATAACGTTGACACAAAAAAATATTTTTTAGTCTTTGATATGTTTTCACAAATAGATGATCCATTAACTTTTGAAGAAACTATCAAGGATGATGTATGGGCACAAGCCATGGATGAAGAAATTAAAAGCATAGAAAACAATCAGACATGGAAATTGGTAGATGTACTTGAAGAAAATGATGTGATAAGTGTCAAGTGGATTTATAAAACCAAGCAAGATACACAAGGAAATGTGCAAAAGAACAAGGAAAGGTTAGTTGTAAGAGGTTTTACACAACAACCTGGAATTGACTTCAATGAAACATTTGCACCAATTGCGCGCATGGACACAGTCAGAACTATGTTAGCCATTGTTGCGCATAAAAAAATGGTTTGTTTATCAAATGGATGTAAATTCAGCATTTTTGAATGGACATTTAGAGGAAGAAGTATATGTGGAACAACCACAAGGATATGAGATTCCAGGACAAGAAAAAAATATGTACAAATTGAAGAAGGAACTGTATGGATTAAAGAAAGCTCCCAGAGCTTGGTACAATCACATAGATTCCTACCTCACTCAAAATGGATTCCATAGAAGTAATTTTAATCCAACATTGTACATCAAAGAAAACCAACAAGGTAACATGTTAATTGTTTGCTTATATGTAGATGACTTGATTTTTACAGGTGATTTTGGAATAGAAGAATTTAAGTCAGTTATGAAGGATGAATTTGAAATGACTGATTTGGGGATTATGAGGTATTATTTTGGGCATAGAATTTCACCAGTCCAAAGCTATTATATTTCTTTCACAATCTAAATATGCACATGAAATTTTGAAAAGATTCAACATGATAAATTCCAAAGCAACCCCAACACCAGTATTAACATGATTCAAGTAAAGCAAAGGAAGATAAAGGTTCTAAGGATGATCCCACAAGGTTTAAAAGGTTGGTAGGAATCCTTGTGTATATGACAAAAACAAGGCCTGATATTATTTATGGAGTGAGCTTGATTTCAAGGTTCATGGAAACTCCAAAAGAATCACAATGGAAGGCAAAAAAAATGATTATGAGATATGTGAATGGAACAAAAGATTTTTGTATTATGTATTATTATCCCCTATCCTAGGGATAACTAAGGAGATTATGCCTCGAGACCCACATGTCCTAGACACGGAGTACTGAGAGCCATATGACTTGAGATTGGCCCTGGAGGGCCCATATTTCTTCAGTGCATCCTATCTATCAGCAACAACAACATCCATCCCATCGACCTGATCTTGAAGTAGCATTGGGTCTTTCTCCATGAGGTAATGAGTCTAGGTATCATGGTATGTGTCACTATGGTTTTTGAAGAATTTGAATATGTGCACTGAAATCTCTTTTCTTTCATAACGTTTGCTTGGAAATTATGCTCCTTAACTTGTTCATACTTGGGGGATGATAGAGTGCCCTAGTAAGATGGTTCCCATAGGGACGAGTCTCCACTAGGTGGGTCTATGAAAGGTCATCGTCCATTCCTTCCATACTTACCTCTTTTCATCATTTTCCCTCTCATCTTCCTCTATCTTGGTTCGGGCATTGGGTTTGCCAAACTAGTAAGGGTTGTACCTTGCCTTGTGGGAAGAAAGGGATAAAGGCCCAGAGGGTAAAAGTATCTTGCAAAAGTTAAAAGCCAAAATGAAACCTTTAGATGCTTCGCCTAGGGATTCCCGAGAAAGAAATAAATGAATTCTTAGTAAGAAAAGGGGACCCGTAAAATAAAATAAAACTCAAGATCTAGTTGGTGGATAGGATGTCTCATCATGAGACGACCTATTAGGTCCATGGGCATGTAGTGGTATGACACTAAAAACTATATGGTCACCAAACCAGGGTAGTGGATCTTGGTGGCATAACCAAGAAAAATGTGGTCTCATTACGATCCATCCTTGTCATTTCTGTCAAGTGCTTGTGGGTAACGTTGTCACAACTCGTCACCACCAGGATAGTGTCCCCAAACTATTCTCTTGAAAAGAAAATGAAATAATACCAAGAATAAAAGGCATTGAATGGGATAGGAAACAATGGCATCCATGAAAAGGTGCAACTGACCCTCTACAGAGGAACCCACAGGCAAGACATACATTTCCCTATTATCATTGCACCCCTCTCCCAAACGTTCCCCTACAACATTTCATAAACTTACATGACCTAGATCGATCTTCACCTAGGAAACACCCCAAAATTAAGGAAGATTCACCCAATAGGACATCATGAGACCCTCCCCAACCCTAGCTTGTTAAACTGCATAACATCTTTGAGCATGTGTCTTGGTAAAGGGGGGTTTGATGCACATGTTTAGGTAATTTGATTATTAGATGTGATTGGCATTGCTATGATCCCTGTGACTTATGAGCCCATGGACCATGCCCAGTGGATAGGCACATATGAGGAGATGATTAGCTCAGACCTCCATGGGGCTGAAATCCCACGAGATGGATGATGTGACCCAAACCAAGACCATGCCTGGTGGACAGGGACATATGGGGAGATGATTAGCTCGAACCTACATGGGGATAAAATCCCATCAGATGGATATTGTGACCCCAACTAGGAGCAGAGAGACACCAGAGAATGGCACCAGGAAAGAAGAAGGATGTTTCTCTCGAGACACTCTGGTAGGCCTACAACCAGGGGGGTCGTCCCCTTCTACCATGACATTGTCCCTTGAAGGCCCCTAACATCATGATATTGACCCTTGACATCATCAGTTAGGGTTTGGCATGAGGACAGTTTGGTGCTAGTTGGCATGTGTGGCAGCTTCTGAGGCCTTTTGAGGCCTAACATTTCACTTTTGAGGCATATAGTTCCATGATGGGGCCTAACGTCACCCTAAGAGGGGCATGATTTCATCCCTAAAGTCAAAATAGGGTTTTAACTGTTAATTTTATGTAAAACATGATTTTTGATGTAAACAGGCCATGTCAGCCTTTTGTGACCTAAAAGACAATTAAAGGTCATTGCCATTGTATAAATAAGAGATAAAACTCTTGTATTTTTTCACGATTCATTCATCACTCAAGTAGAGTTCTGAAATTCATCCTCCCTTAAGTGTTATTGGCTAAAACTAGTGATGCGCACTTCTTGAAGGAGGCAATTTTTGGTGTATTTTGGCTAGTATCTTATGGAGGATCTTCAACTAGGGTGATTTGCTAGATTATTCTTGGTGAATTAAGTGGAAATTATGAATTTATTTATTTTCAATGAATGGTATGGTTATTTTTAACTTGTTTCATGTCTAAGATTATGAAATTTCTAGCTTAAAACCCTAGGGGAATGACATATGTTATTATTTTTTTCCCTATAATCTTCCATGTGTTAAAATCTCTTGAAAGGAACCTAATTTGAAGTAGATACTAGATCCCTACCTTTGTATCACTGTAGTAACCCTACTTCCATTTCCCAATTTCATATTTTATTACATTTTTGTTCAAGAAAAGAGAAAATCGCTAGGGCCTAACCCTTGTTACTTTCTAGAAATTTTCTCTTGGAAGTGGATTTTTGAGGCCTTGGGATACCAACACCTCTCTTATCCTCTTGACCCTTCAACATATCATTGTCATTGATACATTTCTTTTAAGATTTGTTGCAGCCATTAGTAACTCCATTTACCCTAGAAAGGCACTAGACCACCTTCTACAAGTGGTGATTTATCACACAAGCAATTATACTCTTATCCTTGAACTCTTTACTAACTTTTTCTAACCCTAAATTAGACTAACTCCTAAGATAACTTTCTGTCGTAGAAAAAAATTTCTACAGCCATATAAACATACATTAATTTGGCACATTTACCCACGTAACTCACACTAGAACCAATCAAAATTCAATTGTGATAATTGCTAGTGAATCTATTAGGTAAGTGCTAGTTTTGTTTGTGGTTTTCCTGCACTTTTGACCATTTAAACTTGCTTTTGTTACAAAAGATAGCTACATATATATAACTGCAGAAAAATGTCTGCAAAAGTGACATTAAAAGATAGCTAAACATTTCCAACTTTTCTTGTGACAATTTACTATCAATTTGCCTAGTCAAAGTCACTTTTTATTGTCTTTTTCAAGCAATTTCGAGGCTTTAATCTTGTGGTTGTTATAAGATATTAATTTCTTTTATAAAATGACATATTGCTGCAAATTCATAATCAAATAGATTTTTTATGAAGGTTTACTGTCTTATGAACTACTAACAATCATATGGTACCTGGAAAGTGCCTCGTTTGCCTTGTTTTCTTGTTCTGGGCAGGTACACAATACTATCCATTGTCTTCATCCTTAAGACATAAAAGAAACCTATGATTAGAGTGATCTGTGAGAGGGGGGTGATTTTCTTGTGACTATTTTTCTTACCCTTCTCAAACCCCACAGGTCACCGGGGACGTCTCCCTTGGGGTAGTCTTGACATAATCCTAAATAGAAAGGGATCTCCTATTAAGGTGGCAATGATAGGTTATTCCCAATTATGTCAATTTTGTACCCACTTTCCTTGGGATTTTGGGCAAGTACAAATTGTGTGATAACATTTTAATGTCGTTGTCGGGGATCACTGAGTCAATATTCCTCAACGACACTTTTTTGGTAAGCCTTTATCCAAAGTCTTATTTTCACAAAGCTTATCTGGCGACTCCACTGAGGGTGATTCCCTCATCCCTTTGATAATACTTAAGAGGATGTCTGGAGACTCCACTAACCTTTTCCAAGGTGCCACATTGCTTTCAATTTTGTGATATTTCCAAGTTATGGGATCATGGCGCCCTGGGAAAAAGTGTATCCGACTATTGATTTCAAACGTTTTCAAGGATACTCGCATTACTTTGATGCAAAATAGTTGAACAAATCTCCAAGATTTGGAGGCCTCCCAATTACTCACACTATAGAGTTCTTGAAGTATATAAGTGTGATAGAATGGGAAGGGGAGGATGTTCTGGTAAAATTGTTCATACTTTCTCTGCCATATTTTTTGTAAGATTGGTTTAAGGGTTGTTGCGAAGATAGGGGTATATCATATTTCGTATCCCTCATCAGTATGTTTATTGAATTTGTAAAACCACGATGCTAGACGTATGAATATGCCCTTCAAAATCTCACAATAACCTTAGAGAATGAAGGATTCACCACTGAGATTGTGGAATATCTTAAGGATGTATACCATACTCAATACCAAGAACCCTCTGATATAGAAGGAGAGATTTATGATGAAATTTGTCAACCCCTTGAAGAGGAGCAAGATTTTTCCCATGATTCAATAGAATGCAGTAAAGATTTAACTAGAGAAGTGAATTATGAGGATGAAGAGCTAGTAACCACTCCTTTGTCTAATGAATCTCTCTAAGATCCTATCTCTCATGCACAAGATGAAGAGAATCAGGTGAGTCATTTTCCTTCCCAGTTTTTTTATGACACTTTGTTCTATGATTCAGAAGGTGAAGAAGTAAATGAACCCTTGGAAGAGATAGCTCCTTCATTTTTTGATGAAGATGAAGAGATGAGTCTTGGGGATGATGTACTGGACCCTCTTCCATTTGATGAATTCATCTAATCCATTGACGCTCCTGCACAACAAGAAGTGAACACGATAAGTTATTTCCCTTTCCAATATTTCCATGATGCTTTGTTTTATGATTTGGAAAGTGAAGAAGTACTAGAGGAGCCCTTGGATGCATTAAATCCTTCATGTTATGACAAAGGTAGTGCCATAGTTGATAATATTGATGATTTCATACATGTTGGAAGATGTAAGTGGGATGTGATTGGTTCTAATGAGGATCCCATTTATGATGTGGAAGGACATTTCCAAATGTTTCCCTTACAACTATCATATGAGGTTGTTAATGATGCTGACATCTGGAAACAAGGAAGTGATATAGTTACAGACATCTCCAAGGATGACCTAGTTCTATTTTCTCCTGATGATTTTCATGAGTACTCCTTTGAGCACTTGGATTTATTTTATGAAGAATATTATCAACCACCATTGTGATCAGATCTTGATAGAGGTGAGGACATTTCTTTCCCAAAGAAGGGTACTTGTGACAAGGTTATCCATCCCCCTTCAATTACTTTACCTCACTATGTCATTAAGGGTGTAGTTGGGAAACATCTCCCTTGTTTTGAGTTTTATCCTGGGAAAATACTTATTTTGGAATCCTAGGGTAGGTTGAATACCTCAAAAATAAGTTTATTATCTTAGTCTTTCATCCTTCCCTTAAGAAATTGTTAGTCATCCTCTAGGTTCTTACTAGTCCTTTCCCAGACCTTAGGATATGATGATGTCCAAGGTAGCGAACTTTAGACTGTTTGAATCGGTCTTTTGAACCTTTGATTCTTCACAATCCCTTTCTGAGATGGATTAAGCATTGTCCTAAGAGTGTGAATTGGCATAATTTTGTCCCTCCCTCCTGCCTCCATGAGCTAGACTTTACGATTTCCAATGATACAATACATTTTCTAACTCATGTTATTTTTGTGTTCGACTTATCATTGTTTTGGTTTATGATGAAGCATAGAGGCAGGTATTATGAGACATTGCTAGGATGGTTTCACTAGCTATTTGACTACACCTAGCATTCAACCAACAGGTAAGTAGAGGTAAGCTAGCTAGGCATTTGCATTCATTGTATATACCATCTGCATATCATGCTAGAGTAGTATAGTTGTAGTTTCATTATTCATTTGTATATATATGCTTGCTTACTCTTATTCCATTATATCATATATGAGCCATGGGTGATATCACCACCCCAAAATATTACTAATTATTTTTTTTAAGATCTAGCATATTACAGGTCATGACAAAGATGATGAGGTTCTCATGCACTCTACGGTGAGAACATGTCCCAGAGTTGGATCCAGATGCTATCCCATATCCTAGGGCTAACTAAGGAGATTATGTCTCGAGGCCCACAAATCCTAGACATGGAGTATCGAGAGCCATATGAATTGAGATTGGCCCTGGAGGACCCATATTTTCTTCATTGCATCCTATCTATCAGCATCAGCAACATCCATCCCATCGACCTAATCCTAAAATAGTAGTGGGTCTTGCTCCATGAGGTAATGAGTCTGGGTATCATGGTATGTGTCACTCTGATTTTCTAAGCATTTGAGTATGTGCATTGAACTCTCTTTTGTTTCATAATGTTTCCCTGGAAATTATGATCTTTAACTTGTTCATACCTGGGGGGGTGACATAGTGCCCTAGTAAGTTGGTTCCCTTAGGGATGAATTACCACTAGGTGGGTCTATGAAAGGTCATCATCCATTCCTTCCTTACTTACCTCTTTTCATCATTGTCCCTCTCATCTTCCCCTATCTTGGTTCGAGCATTGGGTTTGCCAAACTAGTAAGGGTTATACCTTTTCTTGTGGGAAGAAGGGGATAAAGGCCCAAAGGGTAAAAGTAGCTGGAAAAAGTTAAAATCCAAAATGAAACCTTGAGATTCTTCGCCCAAGGATTCCCAAGAAATCAATAAATGGCTTCTTAGTAAGAAAATGGGACCCATAAAATAAAATAAAACTCAAGATCTAGTTGGTGGATAGGAGGTCTCATCATGAGCCGACCTATTAGGTCCATGGGAATGTAGCAGTATGAAACTACCATCTATCTGGTCACCAAACCAGGGTAGTGGCTCTCGGTGGCATAGCTAAGAGAAGGGGGGTCTCATCACAAACCAACCTTCTCATTTTCGTGAAGTTCTTGTGGTTAACACTTTCACCACTCGTCACCACACTAGGACAATGTCCCCCAACTATTCTATTGAAACGAAAAGGTAATAAGACAAAGAATAAAAGGAATTAAATGGGATAGGAAACAATGGCATCCATGACAAGGTACAACTCGCCCTCTATAAAGGCACCCACATGAAAGACCTACATTTCCCTATTATCATTGTGCCCCTTTCCCAAATGTTCCCCTACACCATTTCATACACTTACATGACCTAGAACGGTAGTCACCTAGGAAAAACCCCAAACTTGAGGAGGATTTTCCCAATAGGACATCTTGAGACACTCTCCAATCCTGGCTTGTTAAACTTCATAATGTCTTTGAGCATTTGTTTGGGTAAAGGGGGGTTTGATGCACATGTTTGGGTAATTTGATTATTAGATGTGATTGACATTGCTACGATCCCTGTGACTTATGAGCCCATGGAGGGCATACTTTTTGTTGTCGTAGGACCATACCCGGCGGACAGGTACATATGGGGAGATGATTAGCTCAGACCTCCATGGGGAAAAAATCCCACCAGATGGATGTTGTGACCCCAACCAGGGGCAAAGAGACACCAGAGGATGGCACCAAGAAAGAAGAAGGATGTTTCTCCCGAAACACTCTGACAGGCCTAGAGTTAGGGGGGTCTTTCCCTTATACCATGAAGTTGGCCCTTGAAGGCCCCTAATGTCATCATATTGACCCTTGACGTCATCAGATAGGGTTTGGCATGAGGACAGTTTGGTGCTAGTTGGCACGTGTGGCAATTTCTGAGGCCTTTTGAGGCCTAACATTTCACTTTTGAGGCCTAGCATTCCATGATGGGGCCTAACGTCACCCTAAGAGGGGCATGACATCATCCCTAATGTCAAATTAGGGTTTTAATTGTTAATTTTATGTAAAAACTAGATTTTTGATGTAAACTGGTTGTGTCGACCTTTTGTGACCTAAAAGACAATTAAAGGTCATTGTCATTGTATAAATAAGAGATAAAAATCTTGTATTTTTTCATGATTCATTCATCACTCAAGTAGAGGTCTGAAATTCGACCTCCCTTAAGTGTTATTGGCTAAAACTAGTGGTGCAAACTTCTTGAAGGGGACAATTTTTGGTGCATTTTGGCTATTTTCTTGTTGAGGATTTTCAGCTAGGGTGATTTGGTAGATTATTTTTGGTGAAGTAAGTGGAAATTCTGCATTTCTTTATTTTAAATGAATGTTATGGTTATTTTTTACTTGTTTCATGTCTAAGATTATGAAATTTCTAGCTTGAAACCCTAGGGAAATGACATATGTTTTTATATTTTTCCCTATAATATTCCATGTGTTAAAATCTCTTGAAAGACACATAATTTGAAGTAGATACTACAGTCCTACCTTTGTAGCACTCTAGTAACCCTACTTCCATTTCCCAACTCCATATTTTATTACATTTTTGTTCAAGGAAAGAGAAAATCGCTAGGGCCTAACCCTTGTTACTTTCTATCAAATTTTCTCTTGGAAGTGGATTTTTGAGACCTTGAGATACCAACACCTTTCTTATCCTCTCCACCCTTCAACATATCATTATCATTGCTATATTTCCTTTAAGATTTGTTGCAGCCATTAGTGACTCCATTTAACCTAGAAAGGCACTAGACCACCTTCTACAAGTGATGATTTATCACACAAACAATTATACTCTTATCCTTGAACTCTTTACTAACTTTTTCTAACCCTAAATTAGACTAACTCCTAAGATAACTTTTTTTTGTAGCAAAACATTTCTACAACCATATAAACATACATTTATTTGACACATTTACCTACATAACTCACACTAGAACCAATCAAAATTCAATTGTGATAATTGCTAGTGAATCTATTAGGTAAGTGCTAGTTTTGTTTGTGGTTTTCTTGCACTTTTGACCATTTAAACTTGTTTTTGTTACAAAAGATAGCTACAACCATTTAACTGCAACAAAATATCTGCAAAAGTGACATTAAAAGCTAGCTAAACATTGACAACTTTGCTTGTGACAATTTACTATCAATTTGCCTAGTCAAAGTCACTTTTTATTATCTTTTTTCAAGCAATTTCGAGGATTGAATCTTATGGTTGTTATAAGATATTAATTGTTGTTATAAACTGATGCATTGCTGCAAATTCATAATCAACTAGCTTGTTTTATGAAGGTTTACTGTCTTATGAAGTACTAACAATCATCTGGTACTTGGAAAGTGCCCCATTTTCCTTGTTGTCTTATTCTGGGTAGATACACAATATTATCCATTTGCTTCATCCTTAAGACATAAAAGAAACCTGTGATTAGAGTGATATGTGAGAGGGGAATGATTTCTTTGTGACTATTTTCCTTAGCCTTCTCAAACCCCGCAAGTCACCGAGAACATCTCCCCTGGGGTAGTCTTAACATACTCCTAAATAGAAAGGGATCTCCTATTAAGTTGACAATGATAGGTTATTCCCAGTTACACCAATTTTGTACCCACTTGCTTTGGGTTTTGGGCAAGTACAAATTGTGCGATAACATGTATTCTACTTCAGAAGACTTCAGACTTACTGGATACACTAATAGTGATTGTGGAGGTAGCATAGAAGACATGAAAAGTACCTCTGGGTACACATTTCATTTTGGAACATGTATAGTGTCATGGGCATTAAGGAAACAACCCATTGTGACTCTTTCTTCAACAAAAACATAATGTGTCGCAACTACAAGCACAACTTATCAAGCTATGTAGAAGGATGTTAAAATATTTGATGCAGGAACAACATGAACCAACTATAGTATTTAGTTACAACAATTCAACCATCA
The DNA here is from genome assembly GCA_009831015.1 of Picea engelmannii. Taxonomy (NCBI): domain Eukaryota; kingdom Viridiplantae; phylum Streptophyta; class Pinopsida; order Pinales; family Pinaceae; genus Picea; species Picea engelmannii. Next base: position 1,554,075 of record ML777530.1, on the reverse strand, counting down.
TGTTATCAAAGAACCATGTGTTTCATAAGAAAACCAAGCATATTGATATAGGGTATCATTTTATGAATTAGTGAATAACAAAGAAATATGTTTAGAATTTCACAGGTCTAAAGAACAAGTCACAAGATATATTTACAAAATCTTTGGTAAGAGATGCATTTCAGAATTTGGGCAATTGTCTAAGAGTTGGAGTTGTAACAAATAAACAGATGTTTGACAATTCATGTCAATTTACATTTTTGATGTAAATTTTGTATTTTGTAAACTCGCCTACTTATAATTAAGGGGGAGTATTGAAAATATTAATTACAAGTCGTGAGCTTCACGCTTACAACTCTGTTTGTCACAAAAAATATAGTCGTTTAGGCTGTCAAACACGACAAAGGAGAAGTGTTAGCAAGAGCTTATTTAATGACCTGAGCTTTATCTTTCTCGAGCTCTCTTATGCAGATAAAAGTCAGTCAAAATTTGTTGTTGTCTTAATTGTCCTCATCTATATATGTTTGAATCTGTAAGTAGTCGACACAAGCGGAGAGTAGAATGTAATTTGATAGTTAGCAAGCAGCAACTGTGTAAGGAGTCGAATAAGTCTGAGAGCACAAGCTCCGTGTTTTGCAAGTTTGCAGAAGTTGTCAAAGCCACAGAAGCTAAACACAGTTTTTTGTATTATGTAATCTCGCGTAAGTTCTTAATATATTAGATATCTTTAATATATTAGATATCTATGTGTTGATGTATTTCTAAGATTTATAGTATTCAAATATTCTGAAAGTATCATCTCTTTGTTTATGCTCAAGCTTAAGTTCATGGTTATATGATGAGAATAAGCACTCAAGCTTATGTTCATGGTTATGTGCTGAAAATAAGAAAAAAACAAAAAATTGTTCATGGTTATGGGCTGAAAATAAGCAAAAAAACAAAAAATTGTTTTATTAAGTGTTTTATCACAGCGCGCAGTATATTGAGCAATGTGTGAAGTGCGCCTAAGTACAAAAAATTGTTTTATTAAGTGTTTTATCACAGCGCGCAGTATATTGAATATTGAGCAATCTGTGAACTGCACCTAAGTCTTGAGAGTTCACTGACGAAGAAATCAACTGCGCAGTCTTTGTAACTGCACTGCCCAGAGTTTGTTTGCGCAATGTAGATCTGAGAACCATGCCTACGCATCCTAATCCGAGAACCGTGCCTACTCATCCTAAGCAAAAAAAACATGAAACGATTCCTTTATCGTATGTAAATTCATTCATGATGCTCTGTATCTTTTGGAGGGAGGAGGCTATAGAAACAGACTTCCATTCATATAAAGGGATTAAAACTGCTCTTTAGCTGTCTTGCAGCTCTCATGTTTGTCCATATTAAAAAAAAAAATCCAAATCTTGTTTCTGTATGTTGCAAAAAAAATCCTAATATCTACCGTTCTCAAATGTCCATGAGCAATTACTTGGCATCCGACAAAGTCCGATACATATTCGGAAAAAACATCCCAATAGCTACTATTCTCGGGTCCACGAGTACTTGGCATCCCACAAATTCAGAAAACTGAACGACCATTTTAGTTATTTTAGTTTTTAATCCGACACAATTTATGAATGTCAGATTGAAATCAAAAATTTGTTTTGTAATACCTCTTTAGAGAAGGCAAATCCAGAGTTTGTGCCAACAAACTACTATAGTAGTAAAATTGATCCGGTAGCTGGAATATATACATAAGCTAAATCTATGTAGATTCTTCTGACGCCATTATTTCATAATATGCATTCTCAAGTAGATGACGATATATAGAGATAGAACATTCTCCAAACAGTTTGGATAAAGACGGAGGAAGAGAATTCCTGATAATTACTCCGATTCTACTGTCTCGTCCATAGAAATTCAGTACCTAGAGCATCTTGTTCAAGACGTTAGCAGCTGTAGACAGGGCGGCTCCTGCAATAGCACCTTGCACTATATGATCATAATTGAGCTCCTCATTCGTCAAGGCCAAAGTTGCTCCTGTAAATGCCCCCGCAACGGCTGCATTTTTCTGCCACGGCCCACATATGAAAGTCATTCAAAATACAGAAGAGAAATAAACCCGGTGACCATATTGAAAACATGAAAATTCACTGTGATAAGAAGCACAAGCATGGTCTTATCTCATCTGTAAATGTTGTTCAGCTGATTGCGTTCGGGTTTTATTCAATACCGACGACCAAACCGACTCAGCTACCCCTCCAAAACTGACGACAAAACCGACTGAGCGAACCCCTGGACTATGGATTTTTGACGACAAAACCATCCAATACTGACGACAATAACCCCCTCGGCTATGGATTTTAGATGACAAAACCATACTGACGACAAAGCCGACTGAGCTAAGCCCCTGGGCTATGGATTTAGACGACAAAACCCACTGGGCTAATCCCTTGCGCTATGGATTTTAAACAATGACCGCAAAACCTGCGACAATGGATTTTAAACAATGACAACAAAACCTGCGACTGAGCTAACCGCCCTGGGCTGTGGATTTTAAACAATGGCGGCTATGGATTTTAAACAATGGCAACAAATCCTGCTGCCTGGGATATGCATGGAAATTTGATATGACTTATATGGTCTTTGCTCGAATTATCTTGGAAAAGACAGCAATGGGAAAAGAATTTAACCTATTGCGTTATGAAATTTAAAGATTGGCAACAAAACCTTTTGAGCTAACCCGGCCTTGGAATTTAATATGACATATATGGTTTAAACTCACACGAAAGACTATAGTGAACAAAGTACCCATACCCAATCATGAGCTCCTCCTCTGACCTCCTTCAGTGTATATGTAACACCCGAATACATACTGGCTGCAAGGCCTGCAAATAAAGCACTTAATAAGTAACGACACGATCATCGAAAACTAACACAAATCCACCGCTAGTGTTATTGACAGGTATTCTGACACAGCGAAGAGATCAAGACGTTATAGCTTTACCCCATTGCATGGATTCTTTCCCCGTGCGCTTAACCTGCCAATGAAGAGCGTTCACAATGAAAGAGATCAGTTCATTCAATCAATTCAAATCTATCCTGCTGAAAACACAAGCTCAGCATTGCAGGAATGCTCTGCTACGAGTTTAGGTGTCCGACAGGAAAGGACATTATAGATCCATCTTAAAACCATTAACCACATTAAGAGAAACAGTTATGCATACCTATGATGTTAAATCGAAATAGATACGGACACCAACAGATTACGGTTACGGTTCTGAGCAGTGATTGCAACACAATACAAAAGTTTATATATGGCACAATGAAATGTATAAAATCATACAGAGAATTGGAAAGGTAGATTTGCCTGGTACATTATAACTCATTCTAGACTTCGTAAAGAAGATTCATTCTAGACCTTTAAAAAAATAGATAGGTAATAGGTACATCGTATATAGCAGGATGATGTTAGCTAGAAACAGGGATTGATCATAGCATAGAGGCTCATTCTAGACCCAGTATGGAGGACGGAGGACTTTGTTTTCATCGTCCCTAATGCTTAGGAAACTACTTATAATGCTTATAATTATAAGCAAACTAGTCTAGGTCCATCTTAACTAGTATCTATCAATCCATCTTAACTAGTATCTATCAAGTGTCAAGTAACTAGTATCTATCAAGTGTCAAGGACACTTTTTGACCCCACTTCTGGAAACCTCAACTCTTTAAGCGTTTAAAGCCTTAAAAGGTGCAAAGGCTTGCACCTCAATGGAGGATACCATCACCTAATGAGGTGTGCAAAAGTTTTCACACCAACAAACCTCAATGGATTTGATAATCCATTGATACGAGGTTTTGATCTTTTGGATATACCAAAAAAAATGCAAAGGTTTGAAGTGAAGTTTTGCACCTCAGCCTCATTCAATGGAGGATACCATCACTTAATGAGGTGTTCAAAGGTTTTCACACCAACAAACCTCAATGGATTTGATAATCCACTTGATAATCCATTGGTACGAGGTTTTGATCTTTTGGATATACCAAAAAAATGCAAAGGTTTGAGGTGGAGGTTTGCACCTCAACTTCATTGGATTTGATCCTTTTATACAAGGTACAAGGTGTTGATACTTTGGATACGAGGTTAAAAACCATAAAAAAGTTGCAAAGGTTACCATAATGGATTTAGATATTCCATTGATACGAGGTTTTGATCTTTTGGATATACCAAAAAATATGCAAAGGTTTGAGGTGGAGGTTTGCACCTCAACCTCAATGGATTTGATCCTTTTATACAAGGTGTTGATCCTTTGGATATGAGGTTAAAAACCCTAAAAAAATTGCAAAGGTTACCAAGGATTTAGATCGGGTCTATTTGCAGGGTTAAAATGTATCCTCATTACTATGAGAGAATGAGAGGGAGAAGGAGTATGTCAATATATGACATTTAATGAAAATAAGGCACAACGCATAGGCACAAACTGACATTTAATGAAAATAAGGCACAACACATATGGGAACAAACTGATTACATATTATCTTACTAAACGATTGAAACAAGAGGTTGAATAAGTACAACTCCAAAAGAGCATCTATGCTTAACCATATGCTGCTTGAATCCTGTGATGTGGGCTTCATGTTTGTTATCTTTTCCCTCTAAAAGAGTTGTTATCTTTTCCCTCTAAAAGAGTTGTTATCTTTTCCTTAGAATTTCAATTAAGAAAGTAAGGCACAAGGCATATGAGCACAAACATACAGATTACGTATTATCATACCGAGCAATTGAAACAAGAGGTTGAAAAAGAAAAATTCCAAAAGAGCATATGCTACTTCAGCCCAGCCCTGTGATAGGGGTGATGGGGGCTTGTTGTTTGTTCTCTTTTCCTTCTCAAAGAGCATATGCTACTTCATACCTGTGATGGGGATGATGGGGGCTTCTTGTTTGTTCTCTTTGTCAGAGTTGGATTAAGGACGTTTGTCAGAGTTGGATTAAGGACGTTTTAGAACTTCAATTATGAAAATGAGGCACAAGGCATATGGGCACAAATAGATTACATATTATCCTACCAAGCAATTGAAACAAGAGCTTGAAAAATAAGAAATCCAACATAGAATCTATGCTCAACCATATGCATGCTGCTTGAGCCCAGCATCTATGCTCAACCATACGCTGCTTGAGCCCTGCGACGTGAGCTGTTTGTTTGTGGTCTTTCCCCTCTAAAAATGAGTTGGATTAAGGATGTTTTAGAACTTCCATTAAGGAAGTGTAAGAACTTCAATGCTAAGATTTAAAAAATTATTTTTTTGACAGTTTTTTTATTGTAATTGTTTACTCCATTAAATAGATCCTACTGTTTGTTAATATGGGAAAGTCAATATTTGAAGGCCCATGTTATGGAGGACATGTTTAGCAGATAGGGCGGAGAATGGGGTTTATAGGTTTCTTGGATAGAAAACAAAAGATTTTACAAACACCAAAAATATCCTGTTGTAACTTTACATACATCTTAATATCTCCTACCGGGTCTCCCTAGGATACAAATAAAATATTTATTATTAAGATCACCTCAATCTATGTGACGATCAGACTTCCAGTTAAGAACTATTCAATTTGTGTGGAGCTCGAGCTTGAATATTAATCAATCCCAACACGGTTTGATTATGTTGGGTTCCTTGCTTAGTACATCATAATATAAATATTTGCAATCTGTTAAAGGGAGCATAAACATAAAGAAAGAAACTGTACCAGTGTCTCCAAAGACTTCTTGTATGTCTCTCCTGTGGATGGATGACACAACACTGATGTTACTTTTATCATGTAGAAATTCACCAAACTAGGCAACCTTTTATCATTTAAAAATTCAAATACCAGTTTTTGTGCTCACCTTCAAAATTAGGAAAACGAGTTTGCCTTCTGTACCTACCAATTTCCTGAGAATTCTTTTTCTCAAACCCTGCATTCAAAATAGACAACATACAAACCACCAAGTTTTCATCAAATTCTCCTACACAAATCTGTTGGTTGAACAACGTATAACATATTAAGCAAGCTCAAAATACAAACGTAGGTCAAAATATCACATAACAAACTCGTCTCGCCTTTTAAAAATCACATAGATAGATAGATAGGGGGTGACGGGACCTTCAGCTGCTGTGTAATAAGAATCCCTGGATACAGCCTGCACTGCTCCAATCTGCCATGAAAGTCATTTTCAGCCCTCTGATTCGTAAGAACATAGCGCAAAGAGATACAAAACTTCAGAGACAAATACCAAAGAAAGAAGTAATAGATTAATGAGGTCTCACCCCTGCAGCTTTCACGAAGCTCTCAGTGATGCGATTCAGCAGTGGATGACCCCAATCAAAAAACGTTTGCCCGTCAAATTTCTTGAGCTCGTCCAGAAGAGATCTGCCCTCCACATTACTCATTTTCACTTCGTTTTCTGTGTTGGGAAATGAGGTCATATTGTTAACTTCTTCCAAACCCAAGCTCCTGCTCTCAGCGGAATCCTCTTACAAGCATCGGTTCATAAGATTGAAGCATTCGAGTTTATCAATGATAAAACTCTGATGGAAGGAGACTTGGCAGTTTAAGATCACAGTTTACAATATAAAGGACATGTGGCCTTTACTCTACACGACAGCTATTTGAAACTATTAGATTGAATCGTCTCTATGTTGGACAAATGTACTCTGATGCTGTATTTAGGATCTCAATGCTCGTTTGGATATCTTCATTTTGAAAGGAATACCGAGCGTTCTGCTTTCTAAATTTTCCATCATTGATATTACTCGCCATATTATAGTTTTAACCTATTTTATGGGGAAGAAATACTGTTGGGTTCTAACTCTTCAACCAGAGCGCGTGAGGGTTTGCGCAAAAGGTTCCATAAGATCCTTAGTACTATTTTAAAAGGTGTTTATGGGCTGAGTGGCTCTGAAGAAGGCTTAGAGTGCATGTTATTTTATTGTTGATCCCATTAAAATTATTTGTGATGAAGAATAAGCTTGTGATGATGGTTATGTTAATTTGTTGATCTCACATGATTAGGGTTTTGGGTTTTCATGTTTAGATGGCTTCGAGATGCATATCTCTGATGCAGCCGAGGATTTGTAGGATTATAATGGTCGTCTTTGTTGATTGAATCAATTTTTTATTTCTTTTTATTTTAATCAGTTGCATTGTTACATTTGGCTTGAGTTTCTCGGCCTTTTGGTCAAAAAGATCAGCAGCTTCAAAAAAATCAGAAGCCTTTAAGGGTTTGCCACCCACTAATTTGCATTCAAGTGAATTTTAAATTAATTTTATGGAGTTTATATGTTCACGTGAATCTTAAAGTAATTTTATAAGTATTTTACTGTAAATTTATTTTTAACTTGAATTTATCAGATATTGAAAAGTAGATTTTTTTTTTTGGATATTGAGGAGGAATTTTTGGAAGTGTAAATATTTTATCAATTTACAGTTCAATCAATTTGATACCTTTACATTTATGACATACTTTGACCCATTCAATTAATTTATCTTATAAATTTATTTATTTATATTATAACCCATTCAATTAATTTACCTTATAAATTTATTTATATAGGGTAGTTTAACTGTTATAGGTTTTGTCTTTTTTTATTATATTTTTAGTTTAATTTTTTCTTGAATTTGGTGAGGATTTGTTGGATTTATAGATTTGAGTGGTTAATTCTGTATAATCAGTGTTCCCTGGGGTGTTTTAGCAGGCTGAAACTATTTCTGAATTCATAAATACAATTTTAACAACAGAAAAGTGTGATTTAGTGCAGAAACCTATAAAATGATATAACAAAACTTTCTCTTTTTTAACAAATTTTAAAAATTTCTTATAATTTTATAATTTATTTTTATAAGATTTTCATAATTCATTTTTATAAGTTATTGCTATCTCTCAAAAAAAACTTTAGAAAGATTAGAAAAAGAAGGAATGGTTAATGTGCACAATGCAAGCTCCCACATAGAGGCCTAATATTTCTAAAAAACTAGAGGGAGGCATTAGCTTGCCAAACTAGAGGGAGGCATTAGCTTGCCTAGGGAGGAATTCACTCCAAACTTAAAAAACTAGAGGGAGGCACTAGCTTGCTTAGGGATAAATTCACTCCAAACTTGAAAAACTAGAGTGAGGCACTAGCTTGCCTCGGGAGGAATTCACTCCAAACTTTGACACATCAATTTTGCAATGGAAGACACTTAAATTATGACAAATTAAATACTTAGAAAGGTGAAAGTCTACCACTTTCATGGAATGGGCCACTACATTATTGATTAAGGAGATGCAAATCCTAAGTCAAGAGAATCCATGCTCACCAATATCACACTACATAATGCTTATATCATATGTTGCGACTGTCTCCTCCTTTTGTCAATGATAAAGTATTTTATGTTACATTTTGAAACTATTGTGAATTGTTGGGTGCGCATGCCCTTCCTAACATTGGGGGGTTTAGACCCAGGTTTCGTCCATAGTTGACCAACAAAACCCTCAAAGCATCAACATATCAATCTTCAACCAAGGATGAAGAAGGTCTCACCCAAGACGCAATGAGCATCACAGAGACCATCTGGTCTTGTGTCGGGGATGAAGGGTTAAAAAAATAGAGATCCATCTGGGTCGAAATTCATAAATTCCATAATTGACAACTTACTATCATTAATATGAAAAATCAATACACACACATATCCAAATTCCATATAAGTAACACATGATAGATCAAGATCATTGCAGCTTTATTATTCTTTCCGTTCCATTAAACATACACATACATTAAGAAAACCATAATTGACAGCAACAAGGTCTCATGTTGATGTAGGAGAAAAACCACCCCAAGTCAAAGTGGAAATTACAAGACCTTCCAGAAGACAGTGTGGCCATGAGGAAGAGATTTACTTGGATTTGATCGAGTTTGCTAATTGTTTGTTAGTGATATTCCAATTTCTATGGATCGTGAGTGATCTTAGGGATTTGATCGGATCCTTTCAATGATTAGATCCATATTGTATTGTGTCATTTAAATTGTAAGCTTGTGTGCTTAGAAAGGGAGGTCTACACAATGTAAAATCGAGGCTAGGACGTATGTGTCATAAAATCGATCTCGATATTAATAGAGACTATGTCTTTTATATATCCTTGTTTGTATATTGTGACATCTTATTAATTATGGTTTAATGTTGTGTGGTCAAATCCATGTTTGAATGCATGTGAGAGTGGAATGCATAGATTTGTATCACAGGTCCAAGACGAGTTAGGGTATGAAAACAAGGCACAATTTGTTGGTTCTTCGCAAAGAGAGCCAAGGGATTGTCACAAAGATTTGGGCAATGACAGATTTCATCAAACTTTTGAGAGAAGATCAGATCGTGGATCAATGACAAACATCGTTATTGATGAACCCTTTGCACGCAGACCAGAGATTGAGAGAACAATGATGAAAAGTGAATTATGTACAACGCATTAGCCATTGATCTTATACAATGATTGTGCACTGCAAATGAATTGTACGTGGTGTCATGGCCATTGGTCCTAGCCAAAGGTCATGTGACGACAAATTATTTGCACCCAGTGGAGTGTCAGATTTCCAAAGGTTCTACGATGGACAGTGAGGGCTAGATTTAGGAACATCAAGGTGCTGGAAGAGGTAAGCGACAAAAGTTATGAAATGTATAAAGGGGTAGAGGAATGAATGTAATGAAGTTCCTATGAACTTCATTTGGATGATTGAGATACAAGGAATCCATTTTATTCAAGGTGTATTGGTGGAGATGTCAAGCTTTATTTTTTCTTGGACTTAGTTGCAGTCTATTTAATGGGCCATAACCCACAGGTCCAAGGATCGAAGCCAATTAAAAAAATTTGATTTCACGGACCCCCATAATTGGTCTTCATCAAGTGGTATCAGAGTAGGGAAATGATTTCCTTTGAGTGAGTAGGTGTAGAATACCAGAAGAGCAAGGAGTTCTCAAGAAGGTTCCAGGATGGAGAACCTATAATACCAAATGGCCAGAGCTCAAGAGGAAGCTTGGTGAGGTATTGCATAGCAAGTGTGGAGGCTTGCTACAGAGGATTGGTTGTAGCTCACTAACTGAGAATGTGAAGAAGCTCAGTAATGTATGAGAAAAAAAAAGGAAGACCGAAGATAGAGTGAATATGGAAGCAACAACATAATCACATGATCAAGAGATCATGAAAGTTTTTAACCCTTGGAGTCTGATGCAGGAGGAAAGCCACCCCAAGCCAAAGTGGAAATTCCAGGACCTTCTAGAAGACAATGTAGCCATGAGGATGAGATTTCCTCAGATTTGATCAAGTTTGTTAATTGTTTGTTAGTGATATTCCAATTTCTATGGATCGTGAGTGATCTTAGGGATTTGATCAAATGCTTTCAATATTGTCATTTAAATTGTAAGCATGTGTGCTTAGAAAGGGGGGTCTACACAACGTAAAATCAAGGCCAGGCCCAGAGAGGTCGTATGTGTAATGAAATCGATCTTGATATTAATAGAGGCTATGTATCTTATGTATCCCTATTTATATATTGTGTTATATTATTAATTATGGTTTAATCATGTGTGGTCGAATCCATGTTTGAATGTGTATGTGAGAGTGGATTTTGAAGATCTATATCACAGGTCCAAGACGAGCAGAGGTATGAAAACAAGGAACAAGTTGTTGGTTCTTCGCAAAGAGAGTCGAGGGGCTTTCACAAACATTTTGACGACCAAAAATATCATCCACCTATTGAGAGAATATCTGATTGTGGATCAGTGATCAAACATCGTTATTGATGAACCCTTAACATGTAGACTAGACATGAAGAGAAAAACAATGACAAGTCATTTTTTTTGCAGCACAATAGCCACTGGTCTTATCGAATGATTGTGTGATGCAAATGAATGACGTGCAGTATTTTAACCATTGGTCCTAGACAATGGTCACGCGACAACAAATTATTTGTGCCCATTGTAGTGTCCCATTACCAAAGGTTCTATGATGGACAATAAGGGATGGAATTAGGAATGTCAATGTGTTGGCAGAGGTAAGAGACAAAAGTTACGAACTGTATAAGGAGATCGAGGAACAATTGTAATGAAGTTCCTATGAACTTCATTTAGACGATTGATAAACAAGGACTCCATTTTATTCAGGGTGTATTGGTGGAGATGTCAAGTTTCATTGCTTCCTAGACTTAGTTATGTTCTATTTCATGGGCCATAATCCACAGGTCCAAGGATCAAATCCAAAAAAAAAAATCGATTTGATGGACCCCTATAATTGGTCTTCATCACATGCTCTCTTTAGATGATTCCCCATATTTACAATACATTGTGCAATGTGCATCCTTTCATACCTTAGACATATGAAAAAATCATACTTACAGTCAGAATAATTACATCATTACAATACTACATAAACTCGAAGCGAACTATTTAACAATGGAAAACCACAACGACTTATTGAATCGACCTAACAACAATAGTTGTAGAAAAAACCTCTTATTTTTTATCCTTTCTTCATTTATAGACTTCTCATCTTTGGAACCCTCTCTCTTTCAATTCTACTCCACTTTCTCTACTGACTAATAATCTCACATGCTTCTTCCACCTACCTACATTCCACGTATCCTTTCTGGAATTAGGGAAATCTTAACTACCTCCCTAACTCATCTTTTGTCTGCTTCATGTTCGCTCGTGATGTTGGAAGAAATCATTTGGGGAGATTTCTCGTTAATTCCTTTCTTGATTCCGGTGTGTGTCTTCTTGATTTATGGTGTGCATGAAAAACTAGGACCAATGCACACTTCTATCAATCCTTTCACAATTCTGTGTGCGCTCGAAAAACTGGAATGGACATGCACAATTGCGTTTGTGCATGTGTGCAATATTAACCAAAAAAATTGGGTTCCAACAAGCCCCCACCACTATTACTTGGCTCGTCCTCGAGCCAAATTCCTCAGGAAATGATTGACGCAATCGATGGAACTATGTTCCAAAGTTCCTTCATGAACTCCTTAAACTGGTGCTCAGGCTCATTGAGAGAGCCCTGAAGATCCTGGGTAAGCTAGAAAACTGCATCATCCTCGCCTTTCGTGACCTGAGTAACTGTTGATTCCATTGTGTTGATTTTCTCAATTAGGGGGATGGCAGTAAATTCTGTGTTTGAGAGCTGCATGAACAAGATTAGGGCCTTATCGGTCACAGAAGTGATGATCTCTAATATACTATGTTTCTTAACCCAAGCTACAGTGATCTATTTTTTCTTGTTTCAATTGCTAACATCACAACGACACGCTCCCCGGGAGGCAAAGAAGTCATGGCATGCTTTTGTTGTGCAACCTAAAATTGATTTGTGCAAACTCTATCTTCAATTGTATATGCCCTGGGTGGATTTTGGAGATGGATCCACAAAGAAAAGTCAGACAGTAGCCCAAGAAAATGATAGGGATCCATGACGTTGTAATCAACACATTTGAGCAGGGACATCTTCCCAAACATAGAACCCTCAAATGGTACACAAATTGATTTTTCCTTCATGGCATCAGAATTTCATCATGCGTGAGGTTTACTTGAATATTCCGTACCAGAGATGGTTACAATCATAATGGAATTCCCTGAGAAAAAAAGGATAATTGTGTCTATGGACGCCTTACCAAGAGGGGAGTGAAGGAGAACTCTCTAAATGCAGGAACGAAGTAAGGAGGTAGAATGTTGCACTCCCTATTAAGAGAATGAAACCATCATGATACCTTCCTTTCCTTGAAAATGGAGTTATTTTCCTACCTTATCCTTGAGTTGGTCGGTACCATGTTCCATCTTATCCATTAGATTAATCATGTGGGATGATGATCAATTATTATAGCCTTAAGGCAAAGCTTTATGGAAGTTCCCGTAATTAAATCTTGTTGTATTTTGAATTAGGAAAATCATCCTAAAATGAGTGGCATTAATGGGCCCATATCCTTGAAATCAAATGAAGTTGACGTGTATAACTAACTGTCCCATCAACAATTACTATCAAAAATTTGTTGTCTTCAAAAAATATTGTAAATTAATGATGACTTCGATAGTGCCATACATGTGCAAGTCTTATTATCCGAGGGCACCATGTGTTGGATCATGTTGTCATTGATGCCAATGGTTTGTCATTGATGCTAATGGTTTTTCATTTAGGAGATTGTTGGATCATATGTCATTGATGTAAATGGTTTTGTTTGATTGATGTCAAGTAATTGATTGATATGATGCCCTTGATGAGAATGATATATGTCCAAGTGGAAACCAATCGATGCAAAGATGAATCATTAGTGTCTTATCATGGTTGATAAGGTGCACAAATGGATGAACTCCAAAGTGGTCCCCTTATGGTGAAAGCCCTCATGGGAAGATGCTTTATGGAATGAGTTATCCTAGAAGAATGGTTGAAGGAACCATGCTTGTATGTGGAATAATGAGATGAAGATCAATGAAGTTGTTGGTGAAACTATCCTAGATGGATAGTGCTTGTCATGCCATTTCTGTTGGTATGTGGAATGTCATATAACTCCTCATGGTTTGAGAGTTATGGCCTTATGAAGTTGGAGGACCCCCATATGAAGGCTTGAAGCCCCCAAGGTCAAAGAAGTAAAAGTTCTTGAAAAGAAGAAATCATTACTTAAATGATAAAGTAAAGTGACAAAATCAAGATGGATTATTTAAATGATAAAGTAAAGTGACAAAATCAAGAAGGAATATTTAAATGATAAAGTATTGGAGAACTTTCTATTCATGGAAAGTGGTTAACCCTAAAATAAGGAAAATAGGTTAAGTGACCTAGAAATGGATTAAGTAACCTAAAAATGGGTTAAGTGACCTAGAAGATGAAAGTATAAATAAGAAGCTAGGATCTTTTGTAAAATGTACATTTGATGAGAATCCTTTGTGGATCAATGGAGAGCTTCTTGTGAATATCTTGTGGAGTATTGATGGAGAGCTTCTTGTGAGAGTATCTTGTTGATGTAGATCTCTTGAGCATGATTGAAGATCTATTCTAAGGAAGAGAGCGAGAGGAGGATCTCATGGACGCATCAAAGTTTCGGTAATGTCAAAGATCTTGACGGTGAAAGTCTCAGAGTCACAAAAAACCCTATTTTTTGATGCCCACACGGGTTGTCTGTGTATAGGGTGCGTGTACACGTGGGCTGACTGTGTATAGGGTGAGTGTATACGCGGGCTGACTGTGTACAGGGAGCGTGGACTAAATAACCTCATGTACATTTGTGTTTGAGCTGGTGCCAAGCTCTTGGATGATGAGGCAGGTTCCGGATCTGCATTCTATGGCCTCAAATCTATCACTAAGACACTGGTATGGTTACATTATTGTCTTGATAGATACTATTGTTTGATATGTTGTGAATTCTTAGGGAATTCTTGGTATGGCTTCTATGATGTGGCTCAGTTTGGTTGATGGAGTGAGTTGCACTCTTGTGATTCAGTAGTGACATGATTGCTATGGTATACTAGCTATTTATACATGATTGAGATAGCATTCATATTGACTTGTTGTGGAGCATGAGAAAGCTATTGGAGAGCTTGGATGTGTTATGACTGGCTGTGGGTTAGTTTTGGACAGTGGAAGACAGAAGGGTTCTAAGAATATGAAGAAAAGAAAATCCATAATTGCTTAGAAGCAGACGCTTGTTGCATTATACACTGGCCGCGTTCACATGCGAGTTGTAGTGAGCTAAGGCGGGTTCACACGCGGGTTGCACTACTAACAAGTCGCATACCTGTTGACATATTGATATCTATTGAGGATTGTTGCCTCATCTCAGTTGGTGCTGAGGATGTAAGCTGAGTCTTGCATATAGAGTTGATGCTCTTGTAGAGTTGTACTCTATTTAGTTGTTGTTGATAAACCCCAAGGATTGTAGTTTGTAATAAAAAGAAAATTGTACATACATCTTGTGTTCTTTGTGTCCATTGTGATGATGACCTGTTGATGATATATTGTTGATATGTGCCTACATCTAACTAGTTATAAATGATAGCAATGGGTAATGAATAAATGTTGAATGCTAATTGATGAGTTTTAGTGCAAGAGGGAAGTTTTGGGTAAAATATCCCCACACTCATTCACCCCCCCCCTCTAAGTGTGGTAGGTGTGTCCAACACCATGCATGTTCTTGCGTTCCCCGATATCATCTTATTTATGGATTAATTGGATGTGGTGACCCCTGGAGGGTCGTTGTGTCTCCTCAAACGAGCACAACTGGTTAATTTTTTCCATGGAGAAAATGTACTAGGCTTGACTGGTTCTAGTAGTATCCATTGGTTATCCAGTTCCTTTGTTGTTATGTCGAACTCGTATGTTTTCTTAATGGGGTTGGAGAAGAGAAACTTAGGGAAAAAAAATTCGATGGGTATTGATGGGATATCCATGTACCTTCCTTACACACGTGACTATATTACTTGTCCACAGGAGAACCAAGGACCCAAGGTTATAGAATTTTTTTTTAGCAGGATGTGTTAGGCATTCATATATTGACTATGCGTGTTGCTCCGCTACTTATCTATCCATCGGATTTTGCATGGGAAGGTATATCGATGGATATATACCCCCTGTATGAACCATTCCAACATGGAAACTTCCATAGTTTCCCATTCACGATAAGGTTCTCGATGCACTTCCCACCAACATGCAGTAATTTCTAAGAGCATGGTGTCGAGGGCATGAACTTAGTGGGGTTTGAGAGTGTGTTACATCCAAGCAATAAATGCATCCACCGAATGTGACCCATCACACCCGAAGGATGCAAATTCTTCCTTACGCACCTCAACCGTGATATGTGCACACCTCCTTGTCAATAATTCATATAGTTTATTGATCCAGGTGGATATTGGTGGCCACCCACATGTTCCAACTAGCTCCTCTTTTCGGTTTTTAGTTCAGCACGTTCTTTTTTACATCTTTGTGATTGTGGGTTCTACACTTATGGGGCTGATTGAATCCCTACACATATTCTAGGTGGACACCGGTGGCCTCCCACCTAATCCAACTGGATTATTTTTTATGTTTTCATGTTCGCACATCTTGATGTACTTCCACGGCCATTTTGGGGCCCTAAATAATGTTTTTTTGGATCTCCACAGTCAAACTTTAGACAAAGTTAGATTTTGATGGTGTAATGCGCAGTTCTCGGAAATGCCTTTCCAATGGGCTATCAAGCGCCTAAAATGGAGATCGTATGCACAATTTACGACCCGGGGAAGTTAATGTACTAACTTACCCAAACAAGGCCCACATGAATTTTGGCATTTCTTCTCGTAGAGTTAGGTTTCTGGATGTCTAGGGTTTTTTTATTCATGTTTATCATAAAAGGCCTTCAGAGTCTCATTGTAATCTTCTTCTTGTGAATGAGCATATCCATCACATCTCTTCCCAGAGATAAAGCTACCACCATTCTAGTGAGTCTTGCACTCTGAATTTTTACAGTCTCTTTACAATTATTTCATTAATAGAAATCAAGTATTGTTTTATTTCTCTATTTCTAGTGATTTTCATGAGTATTTCATTGTAATATATCTATTTTCATTTCATTCTAAAAATAATCCAGATCAGTGGTATCAGAGCAAGCTGCTCTTGATCGTTTTTCAGTGCATGTCCCCGATGAGGTCCGAGTATAGCCAGTTGGGTCTCGAGTTTGTCTCTCTTGAGGACAATAAATCTCACATGCCCAAGAAACCCTCGTTGTCAAAATAAAAGAAAAATGGTGGAGAAAAATATTCTATTAACATGTTTCTTGAGAAAAATCTCACACGACAGAGGGATGAAATGATGGAGAATTTTTCACACATCCTTCAACGCCTGCCAATAGCAACAGGTGCATCTTCATCAAGCGACCATTTTGGAGGAACCTCTCCCTTCAAGGTACAAGTTAATTTTGATATTCCCATATTTGAAAGTTATATAGATGCAGATGCCCTAGAAAAATGATTAAACTATTAGAAGGTTATTTCTTTGTTCAAAATTTTTCCGACAAGGAAAATATCACCTCCGCACTCCTCAAGGATATCCCCCATGTCAAACATTGGTGGGAAAGTTAATGGGAGAAAAGTTATACAGATGAATATGGAATATATGGGGCTGGGCCCACTTGGGATTTTTTTGTGGATGAGATCAAAGACCAATACTATCATGTTGTAACTATGAAGACCAGTACATGAGATGGACCACATTGTGGAAAGAGAAGAGCCAAACAGTTTTTTAGTTCACAAATACTTTCCATACCTTGCGCACCAAGTTGGGTATCAAAGACTCTGAGAGGAATCTGGTTCTGAAATACCATGGGGCTCTGCATAGGTACATCTAAACCGAAATGTATTTCCTAAAAATCTCATCATTGGGAGATTCATATCGATGTGTTGTCAAAATCGAGCAGAAATTTAAGCACCAGAACAAATGGGAATTTGGGTCTGAAAATCTACAACCAAAGCAGAGTAAAGATGGCCCTAACCAACAGCCTCTAGACAATAAGTCCAAGACACATGACAAAAAGGGTAAATTAAAGACGAATAATGACACTGGGAAGAGGTGTGACTTCCACAAAATCCCCTGGCACAACATCGATGAATGTCGCTCGAAATAGTCATTGGTGGTCGAGGTCAAAGACATGGAGCCAAACCCTGATTCAGAATCCAATCCATAAAATATTGAAAATAGATAGATCATCGACGCAGACCCCACTACTATTTTCGTGACCACACCAATTCATCTAGAAGAACCAATAGATCCTGAAGAGGGGGAGTGCCTCTTCCATTCACAGATGTGGGTGAAGGGGACCCCATTGCATTTCTCTATTGATAACGACATCCAAAAGAACATCATCTCAGCTAAGGTCATCAAATAGTTGGGGGTGTCGACAACACCACACCCGCAACAGTACAACATCGGGTGGCTTCACTAGGGATGAGATATTCACGTCAGCCAGTAGTTTCTCCTATCCTATGGCATCCATCCCCTCAAGGATGAGGTAGTGTGTGATATTTCCCCTCTTGATGTCTGTGATGTTGTTTTGGGCCAACCATATATGTGGAAACATCATGTTGTCTATGATTCTAGACCCTATAGTGTCATTATTACTCTGGGAGGTCATCTCTACAGGATACCAGAGGTAGTTCTGACTACTAATCCACCAAAACAACACCATAAGGTAATCTCTCATACTGCAAAATTCATCCTCTTCACAGTCTGTTCAAAGGATGCACAAAAGACCACTACAACCACTGCATCATAAACACCTTCAATCCAGCAAAAACAGATTTTTGAAGAGACAACAAATATTGTTTCTTCACCTACAATGGTGCCTACACAAATCCCCATCCAACCGAGAGACAACAGGTTGGTGGAACATATTCAACCCCTTCAGCAACAGATTTGTGGCAGTCTTCCACAAGCAAAGAAGCGCAACTTCTCCAATAAGGAACACAACTCACCAAGCGTCAAATTCAAAAAATGCTTTCCCCTTTTCCATGGGCACTCAATGCAATGGATATCGTTGCTTCCTAAGGGGGGAGGATTGATATAGGTGGATATTGGTGGCCACCCACCTATTCCAACTGGCTCCTCTTTTCAGTTTTAGTGCAACACGTTCTTCTGTACTTCTTTGTAATTATGGGTTCTACACTTCTGGGGCTGTCTAAATCCCTACACATCTTCCAGGTGGATACTAGTGGCCTCCCACCTAATCCAACTGGATTATTTTGTATGTTTTCATGTTAGCACATCTTGTTGTACTTCTAGGGCCATTTTGGGGCCCTAAACAGTGTTTTTTTGGCTTTCCACAGTCAAAATGTAGATGGAGTCAAAGTTTGATGAAGTAATGTGTAGTTCTCGAAAATACCTTTCCAATGGGCTATCATGTGCCTAAAAAGGGGATCATATGCAAATGTTATGACCCCAGGAAGTTAATGTACTAACTTACCGAAACGGGGCCCACATGACTTTTGGTGTTTCATCTCCCAGGGTTAGGTTTTTGGATGTCTAAGGTTTTGGCCTTCATGTTTATCATAAAAGGCCTTCAGAGCCTCATTTTAATCATCTTCTTGCGAATGAGCATAACCGTCACATCTATTCTTAGAGATAAAGCTACCACCATTCTAGCGAGTCTTACACTCTGTATTTTTACAGTCTCTTTACAATTATTTCATTAATAGAAATCAAGTATTGTTGTATTTCTCTGTTTCTAGCAATTTTTATGAGTATTTCATTGTAATATCTCTTTTTTCATTTCGTTCCAAAAATAATTAGGATCATGTTGCCACCTTTCCATGGCATCTTCAGAGTCAGTGTCATAGGACTTGATGCTACTCCTACTTAACTCTCCATCTGCGGTGGGGTTGATATAGTCTTCATTGTACCTAATGATCTTATAAATGTTTTCAATTACATATCTTTACACATCCTCATCCACTGGCTCATTGTACCTTTATCCTCCATTTGGATCTATAGGTGTGATCATGCATAGGGTGTCTGTCTCAAATGACATTTTTCTCTTCTTCAAACTCAACACCACATTGTTTTCAAAGGCCCAATCAATGCAAGGTATTGATTAGAGTCATCCTTAATTTCTATGACCTCAAAGTCAACCTTTATCTTTACCCCTTCTATATTCACCTCAACTTTCTCCAGTCGGCCTATAGGATAGATCTTATACTAATTTTCCAATCGTAGTTGGATGGACAACCAAAATAGACTTGGATTTCCCATCACCTACCAGGACTTCTTCGATAAAATGTTCATGTCAAAAACCAGGTCCAACATGACTCCATCCATGTCATAACCACCAAGCTCAACTATCATCTTGAACTCTCTGCCAGTGAATTTTTTCTTGTTGACCTATCACACCTCCCTTTTTGGTAGGGGAGATGATATATTTCTATGTAACATCTCCTTCCCCATACAAGTGGCTAACATATGCATTAACTTCCTCGCATCATTAGGTTCATTGCGAAATTCAAAAAAACAACATAAGAAATTACTTACTTGATCATTAGTGTTTGTTTTGTGACCCAAGCCACACAATGCTTCTTTGTGAGTTGCACGCTTCAACTCCTCAAGGATTTGTTCCTTAATCATCTTTTGCTCGGTGTGTCACATATATTCTTGTATACATGCTTCTTTTATCGACTTCTACATTGTGCACCACATCTCCTTGCGCATATGAACTTCCTCCAATGATCTTTGCATTGCGCATTGTAGCTCTTCTTTGGTGTGAGCCTCTTCAAGCAATCTGCGTCGCCCATTGTACCTCCTCCTGGATCCATGCCTCCTCAAGTGAACTCAATGTCACTCGCTGCACTTCTTCGTAGATCCGAGCCTCCTCAAGTGATCTTTTTGTCGTACACTGTAACTCTTCATGTGCTCTTTCTTATTCCATGGCTCTTTTCACATCATGAAGAAACTTCTTTTCTTGGGCAACATCAAAATTTGGAGGGTGTTGTGCTACCTTTCTTATCTTCCCCTTCAAATTTTGACCCAAGCTCTAAGCCTGCTAGAAAAACCTTCCCGTCTTCGCTCTGCGTCAGTTTATCACCCAGACATCGAATTCCTCATACTTCTTATTTTCGCATGGATTTGTATGCACCATTTTGTAGTGTGTATTATTTTCTTCCCACTTCTTCAATAAATTAGGACAGTCCTCTATGACATGCTCAGGATTGCAAGAGTATGCACAAAGCACGTATGGTTTGGTTCAAAACCTTGATACATGACCAATCTCTCCACAATTGAAGCAAGTGAGGGGTCTTCCTCCCTCTCCTCCATATCCTAACCTAGGACCTCCTTGGTATTTTCCTCTCTCAACACTGCCATGATCAAAACCCTTTTTCTTCTTGTACCAAAAATGCATCGCAAGTATTGTCTTTCATTAGCTGGAGTGACTAACAATTATTGACATCATGTCACAAAGACTTACAAAACTCACATAAGAGAGTATAGTGTGTCTCTTGATAGTTTTACAAATTTGAGAAAAAAGGTGGTACATGACACCACTGTCTACAGATATCACACCACTCCATCTAAGGCCTAGTTGGAAATGGACTCAATGCTCATGTCGCCACATAATTTCCAAGTATAGGGCACTCATCCCTGCGATGCCCCTCAGATCAACATGTGGTACACAATACATGCTCTCAAATGACTTTTGTCTTCACTATGTCCTGCAATTGCATTGTCATATTGGGCAATTATGATTACACCTCCACCGATCCTTCCCATGTCTCTACCCCTCTTGGCATAGCCTCTAAACACATGAAAATTTCCATGGAATTTGCTTGAGTCATCACCTTTAGCCAGGTGAGTGAGACTTAGATATGGGGGAGTAACCTCGCGATAAACCACTCTCTATTCCTTATCCAGGGGATCAAAAAATCCAAGTGCTCAAAATTACTCGAAAATGGATTCATTACGTAGACCTCATCCTCACGATTACAACACAACTTGAATGGGCTCAAACATAGTTTGTATGAGAGAGATATCACATTCTGTATGTTTTCCCAAACAGGCAAAAATATGTTGACTGTACAGTCTGTATATGCCACATGGAATCTGACCGTACAACCGTACAAATGACGTGTCTTGCTAACGTGGCAGGGATGATTGGGCAGGCATTACGTGGACCAAACCATGGCTGACACATGGCATGTTTCGTGATGAATGAAAGGGTACCACGTTGATCCAAAATGAATCCTGGAAGGCCTAAAAATAAAATTTCTTGGAATCAGATGAAAACAACCCCATTGCATCAGGCTCATCACACTGATTCTGACCATATATTTTTTTCCGAAAATGGACACCGTATGTGAAAGGTATCGCGTTCTGATTGATTTCGCAAACATGCAAAAAAAGTCAACTGGTCAAAGTCAACAGTCAATAGGAAGGTCGATTCAAAAATGTAGTTTTCCTCCGCAGGAATCGAACACTCGACCTCCTCCATAGCCCAAGTCTTTAGAACAAGCGCCAAATTCCCGAGCTACACATGGTTCTTGTTATAGATGTGGCAACATTTTCTTTTAAGTTGATGTCTTGCGAGTTTTTGGGATAAGACCTAGTCGGGGGGGGCTAGCCCGACCAACCAGGGGCCATGGACTAGGGTTGAACTAGAGTTTTAGGGCATGGATTATATTTGGGAATGGCCACATGCCTCCCATACGACCCAGAACTAGGATCTAGGGTGTATGAATAGGAGATTAATTGTTTAGTTCCTAGAGCATGGCCACATGGGCCATCCCATATGACCAGGAGCTTGGGTAAAGGGGGCTGGCACACCCAATATGTTGCAAAAGTGGGTTTTAAAATATATTGTATGGTTTTGTTTTGGATTATTATGCTGATTTTGGAAGATTTTGCCCATTTTTTCGGGAATCGCGAGCTCGATTTGAGGCTAGATCTTGGGAGGAAGTCATGATAGGACCCACAACCAAAATCCTATATAAACCAAGAATTTTCAGGAGGTTTAGAAGCAACATAATAATGAGTAATTGTAAATCTTAATCCATTTTTATGGAGGGAAACAATTGAGGAAGCGAACTTTGGAGGCCATTTCCGGGAGCTATGCTCAACCTTTTTAGTGTCGTTAGTTTTGTTGGATTCTTGAGGTTGAGAAGAACACAACCAGACCAATTTGTAATCCTTTTAAGATACTTCTAATGTAATTCCGCAACATTGAAGATAAATAAGAAAGCCTCCCCTACTGAGACAAAGGCCTGGAGATGTAGGACACCTTGTCAAACTCCATTAATAATCTTGTTGTTATGGTTTGTTGTTCCTTATGTTTACTTTTTTATCTGCATTCTTTATCATGGTTGCAATATTCTTTCATTAAGATCTTCTTCTTTTATTAAATCCTAAGTGGTAATTTAACACATGCTTAAAACTCAACCAACTCTTTTTAAGCTCATATTTGGATCAAGTGGTTTCAGAGAAGGTTGACAATTGGTTTTTTGAGTTTGAATGACTACTAGGGAAAAGCTAACTCAAGTTGAAGGAGATCTTGTAGAAGGGGATATTGAGATTGGATCGAGAAAGAGTGCATCTCAAAGTGAGAAGATGGAATTTGAAGAAGGAATGTCTCAGAACGAGATAGAGTTTCAAAAGACATTCTTCGCCATGTATGAGATGGTAAAGGCCTTATATGATGATTACTTGGAATGAAAGAGGCATTTTCAAGGGGAATCGTCAAAACAAGATAGAAGTGAAGAAGGAGAGGACCCTTATAAACCTCCCCCTTCATCTCCATCATCTTCTTATTCTTCAAGTACAAGTGCAACTTCTACCACAAGAGACCATTATAATAAACATAAGCATGATATGCCATTGATTAAGCCTGATGTAAAATTTGAATTGCCCATGTATGATGGGGAAGTCAATGTTGAGAGGATTGATAACTGGATCAGATAGAGGGAAGTTTTTTGTAGTGTCCAACAAATCAAAGATAAGTCAACCCAACTCAAATTGGCATTTCTTCGTCTTGCAGGCACAACACTCATCTGGTGGTAGAGTAAGTTGCAACATGGTACTCAACAAGTTGGTAATGTATTTCCATCATGACAAGATTTTTTTTTTTTGCAATTAGAAAGAAATTTTGTCTTTTGGGTTATAAGGAAAAGGATTTAATTGAATGGAAAAGACTTAAACTAAGAAAAGGACAAACAATGCAAGAATACACGGATGAATTTCGTACGTTTGCATTAATGATTCCATTACATATACAAGAAACTCTTATGATGTATATAGGAGGTTTACCTGCACATATTCGTAACACTGTATTTATTTTTGGACCTACTAATATTGATGAGGTTTATGTTCAAGCAATGTATATTGAAGCAGGGAAAACATGATTTGGTGTATCAGGGGAATCGTCTTCAAGGAAAGAAGACGAAAGAAATGGAAATGGAAAGAAATAAAATTCAGCGACAATGAAGGAAGGGAATCTCTATTGAAAGCATTGCAAGAAAGAAGGGCATGAAGATGAACATTGTTAGAAATTACATCTAGAGAAGAGACCAAAGTGGTTCAAAGAGAGGAAAGGGAGGCAACTATTTGCAACAAAAACAAGACCAACGGACTTGGGGTATGATTCAGGTGAAGAGACTAAAATCACAACAGTTGGTCTGTCAGGTAAATTGTTGATGGATATGATTCTAGAATTAATTCTTTTCATATAAGGGTCATACTGAAACATATTAATATAGACACATTAATAGATAATGGATCTCAATCTAACTTGATTTTAGAGGAAGTGGTTAATAAATTGGGATTAAACACTAAGATTCATCACAAACCCTATTCACTAAATTGGATAAGCAAAGATCACAAATTTCCCATAACAAAGTAATGTATCATTAAGTTTGAAATTACATCTAAGTATGTGGATGAAGTAACATGTGATGTGGTGCCACTAGAAATATGTGGAATGGTCTTAGGAATCCCTTATTTATATGATCTCAAAGCAATCTTCTACAAGGAACAAAATCAATATCACTTAACTAAAGAAGGAAATGAATATGTTGTACATGCTCATCACATAAAATCAAATCAATCTCTTCAAATAATGGATCAATTAAGGAAGGCGGATTATGCAAGAAACACACCTATAATTGTGCCAAGTAAAGAAGTTGATCTTAAGAATGAACATGAGATGGTTGTAGAATGGAAATTCAATCATACTTTTCTTCAAGATAAGTTAATTTCATGCAAGCAAATCAAACATATTGGTACATTTTCAATCATATTTATGATGTTATCACTGCTAATGTTTTCTACATGGATGGTAGTGCCTTCAGTAAGATGTGAACGAGTTTAAGTGGATAACAATATGCTTTCAGTTGTCATGGTTATTATGCAATTGAATATGATGTGACAGGTGCATAGGACAAATTTTAGAGACAAAAGTGGGGTGGCCTATCCCGCACTTGATGACTAGTTAATACCCTTTTGGAGGACCAAAAGGTCTTAGTGGGGAGGCATGATCCAAAATGGATCCAGGACGACCTAAAAAAAAAATTTATTTGAATTAGACAAAGCCAATGTCATTGCACCAGGCACGTCGCGTCGATTCTAGCCATATATATTTTTTCCAAAAATAGACACCGTATGCGAAAGTTATCGCATTCTGATCAATTTCCCAAATAGGGAAAAACGTCAACTTGTCAAAGTCAACAATCAATAGGTTGTACTATTGACATCAATAGTACGTCAGCATGACATGGAATTCACATCAGCATGACATCATCAGGGACACGTGGAAACACGAGGAGGTGACACATGTCACTCATTTTTGGCATTTTCAGGCGTGATATGGACCAGTAAAAAAGCGACACATGGAACCATACGGAGGTGACACCTGGCACTATATAGACATAACACATGGACCTGTAGATGCTGACGCAGACCAATGAAAGTTCGACACATGGGAGTATGGATAACAAGTGGCACTAATATGGCATTGACCGAGCAACTTGTTGAGCACTCAACACACCCTAAAAGTCTATGTTCATTTTTTACTTTTGGGTACCACTTGGTCCTTTACACTGTCTATTTTGCCTTCAGTATGAAACTGATACTTGCGCTTATTTTTATGTTCATGTTTTACTTTTCTAGAGCCTCATCTTAATCATTAAAGGGTCCTTAATAATATACATAGGGAATCGACACACTAAAGCTCTCCATGACGTTCTTAGGAGTTCGACATCGGTAAATGATAAAGGTGTTGAAAATCATTTGAGAATTTTAAAATAGCCGAACACTGATATTCATCGGTATTGGCAAATGAAAGTCTTTCTTTTTACGATTGAACTTTGGAAAAGGTATCGCTGAAGATTGACCCTTTTGTCTTTGGCAGGG
Source organism: Picea engelmannii (assembly GCA_009831015.1). Classification (NCBI taxonomy): domain Eukaryota; kingdom Viridiplantae; phylum Streptophyta; class Pinopsida; order Pinales; family Pinaceae; genus Picea; species Picea engelmannii. The sequence continues at coordinate 1,528,219 of ML777530.1, read as the reverse complement.
AAACAAAAAGGTAAGCGTTGGATAGTTACAAAATAAAATACACATTAATTTTACATTTTAAAGTGTCGATCCCTGACCTCCACACCGGAGAGATACGACGTGATGAGACGTTTTACCCATGGATCCATTAGGTACGACGCATTTAAAGTGTGAATAAGATTGTGGATCACGCATTAGTTTCTCATCTGTGCGCGAATAAAAGGAAACCATTTTAACTTGCCGATACAATGCATCTGCCTCCGCGCCTCCGTCGTCAACCAGTTAGGATTTAATTGTGGAGAATCGATGGAAGTTTCATTTTGAATTGCATTTATTAGTCGTATTAAATGGTTGATACGATGGATAGAGACTCTTTATTTATATGTTGTCGAAGTCGTTATGCACGATCTTAATCTGTGCAACAAATATTTCAGAAAAAACAGAGGAGTAGGGTCGGCAACCCGGATAAGTCGTCCAAAGTTCAGTAAGCATTAGAAAACTTTATTAGCAAGCATTATATGTATGTATCCACTTGTGGTGTTTTATGCTTAATTTTATGAGTTCAAAACCTGACACTTCTCTATACACATGTTTAAAGGATGTTTTAATTGCAGGAACAATGCCTCCAAAGAAACCCTCCACCAGGAAATCCCCAAGAGCGCCAAAGCTGCCAGAACCAAAAGCAGGAGAGGGATCCTCCCCATCAGTTGCAAGAAAATTAGAATTCGCCCCAAAACCGATGCATGTCATAAAGAAAAATTCCAAGGAGGCCTTCGTCCAACCTCCAACCTTCGAAGACACAAAGCCAACCATTGGAGACAAAACAACATTTCCTCGATGGGAAGAATTGTTTAATAAAATCAAGAAAGAAGAACCCCTCGAGTATACCCCGAACAACGATCCTGATACAAGGAGGCTCGATGATGATGTCCTCCCAAACATCCGTAGAGATTATCTACACATGGTGGCAAGACGAACTCCGGTGTTTCCTTGCATCGAGGTCCTAAAGTGGCTCATTGACCACACTGACACGCATAAATGTTTAATCAATGATGATAATGGTGAATGCGTCGAGGTTTTCTTTCCATCAGAGGTTGAGAGTTACTACAAGCTCAGGGAGTCGAAAGAAAAGATGAGCACTGATTTCGTTCTGAGTTTCTATTCTTCACATGATACCAAAAAAATCATGGCGTTGTGGTGGAGGGAAGACAAAAAATTCACGAACCGAACCATCGGCAGGTACCCAATGACCAATCTAAGGGAACCATACATATACTTGATGGATCTTCTCTGCAAGTTACATTAGGAGAATGATTTCTCCCAGTTTTTAGAGGCTTGGATGCCCCTAGCTTATACAGTGGCCATTTTAGGCACGTCTTTCAATTGGCGTGCCATCATCTCCAAACAGCTGAGCACCTGCATAAGGCATTCCCAGACACAAAAAGAGGGGAAAACCCCCTCCTTTTGCATGGCCTTGTATCTTTTAGACATCATCTGCACTAAGAACGTTTTCTTTGGAATGAAATTGAACTGGCATTCTTCGGAGCTCCCGGTCCATGTATACTTCAACATTTTATGGGATAACATGTACAAACAATCATATACCCTTATCTATGACCAGGTTATTGCATGTATCTATTTTTTTTTGTTCAGGAAAGAATGCCCTAGGCTGTCAAAAGAAGAAAAAGGGGTTATATCCAAAATGGGTCACTCGTATCTAGATGAGCGTGAAACCTACATCAGGGTTTTCGGAGCCACAGGGGCACCCCATTTGTTACCCATATATGTTCCCGACTGACTAGTGTTAGGGGAAATTTGCTACCAGACCATCCTGCAAGGATACAATGCCACCTTAGTAAAGGACAAGAAGCAGGCTTTCATACCATATGGGTTTCATATTGGCTTCTATATGGTCAAAGACACCACACATGCTATGCAAGAAGGGCTAAGTCAATTGGAATTCTGGTTCCAAAATGATCGATTTCACAAACATAGTCCCAAGGGACTGGTCTTGCAACATGCATCACAGGTATCATCATGTTGGCCCTATGCCCATGATTGGTTCGAAGATGAAATCTTCACTGAAAATGCTCAATATTGGGATGAAGTGGCGTAAAGAAGGGTTGATCCTCGAACGACCAGATACAAAGACATGGTTTTGGAATAACAAGTGAAGTCTTTGGAGCAGACAACTCAAGAAATTCTCAGAGCTCGGGAAGGAACTGTATCAACTGAACCCAGTGAGGGAATAGGCGATCTCCAAGAGGGCATCGAGGTGGCGATAGTTTATTAGGAATCCCCAGTACAAAACAGAGATCTCCTTGAAGATGAAGCTACACAAGAGATGGGTGCATTTTTATACGAGCAAGGTCAGCTGCTAATGAAGCAGATGCAAGATGATCCATACCTTATCATAAGACCTGTGATTTCAACTACTATTCGAAGAGCCCCGACATAGTCAAGAGGCCCCGGTCCCATGAATCCTGACAACACCAATGGGTTAGGTAATAATGAATCCTCAACATCGCCGGTCCATTCCTCGGAAGGTGGGACAACTCAAACAAAGACAGGTCGGGTCTCGATAGAAACCCAAGCACCTAACCCCCTGAGAAAACTGATACATATATATATCAACAACGAGAGTCTGTAGTCATCTCATGACACCCCGGTGTGTGTCCAAGAGGAAGGAGGTCCTAAAAAAAACCTCTTCCCCTGAGCCCGAGTTTCAAGACTAGGAGGTCTCACAAAAAGAAACAAAAACCAAAAGCGGCCTCGACACAAAAGGAGCTAATGAATTGAAAGTCGAAGTGGACCCGAATGACGATATTGAACCGAAGGAGACAAATAAAGGATCTTTTCAAAAGGAAATCAACAATTCTGTGGATGACGAGCAAGTAAGTAACAAGTATGTACCCGACGCCTCCATTCTACCTAATACTCAAATCCCCGACAAGCAAAAAATAGGAGTCGGACCCACAAGATACAACAAGGAAGTTCGAGAGTCCAACCTTGAAAAAATATACACCACCCGTAGTTTGGGAAGCAAACTAACATGGGGTGATCAACAGATACCAGAGCTAGTAGATGAGGTGGTTGATATCTATGCGATCTCCTATGATCAGAAGAGAAAGGCCATTGTTCAAAGGACTGCGAAGAAAAGAAGGATCTCATTGGATCACTCCATCATATTCACTATAAAGGAGAAATTTATCAACACAGCAGATGCCCGGACGTCTGAGCTAATCAGTGTAGGAAAATCCCTCTCAAATTCCACCTTGGACAGAGCCAGGAGAGATGAAAAGGAACTATCCTCCACCCTAAAGGAGCTCTACACTTGCGCCATCTTGTCGAATACTACAAAGGCGCCACGCAGACCTCTATGTATCTAAAAGGTGAGTTCATAGGAGTTTACAACGAGTTTAAGAAGGAGAGACACTTGTTACTTTAAAACATAGCTGAGTTCTAGGAGGACACTCTCATGAGGAATTCAGGTGATAGGAAAAGGTAGTCTTAATCACATGAAGCGATCAGCCAAGTACTGGGTCAAGATGTCTTGGGAACCACATCAAGAGATCCAAGAATAATGGACCAAGTGTAATAAGCACTTGGGTAAAATTAAAAAAATAATGAAGGATGTCGGGCTCCCTGATTTCGGCACCCCCGATAATTTCATTGACTTGAGAAACATGGTCACGATGCATGTTGAAAAATATGCGCTATTGATTGAAGAGTTTGCAAAAATAGCTGATACAAATCCAGGGAAAGTACGACAATTCACCGAACATTCAATCAGAGCCTGAACCATGCTACAACAACTGAAATTCAGTTTGGTAAAGTACCAGGCGCATGCAGTAGACATCAGAGGAATATTTGCAGCCCTAATGGAACATCATAGATTTCCATGGGCTCAAACTTGTGAAAAATGGTTTGTCAGCTGGACTGAATACGAAAGAAGTCATCCTTTCCAAGAAGTATCTCGGGACGACTGATAAAGAAGTTGTTAGAAGATAACGTCACGTGGCAATTTCTGTTTTATTTAAACTACAATTAGCCGTTAGTTTTGGTTAGAACTCTATATTATAAATAAAGACATCGGCCAATTAGCAAAGGGTCAATGGTTGTTGTAAGAACTCTTTCTTTTTGTTTTGTAAGACTTATTTTGAGACTTCTACGAATTGAGAAGTCCTTCTGGACCAAAGACAAACTATTTTCATCAGATGCATGTGATTGGACTGGAGAAGAACTACTTCCTATCTTTTTTCATGAATGATGCAGTAATGAGTAAGAGAAATTAATTCGGTTGTCAAGTTATCTGGTGAAATGTTTTGATGTTCTTTTCTTTAATGATGAAGATAAATCGTTGTGTTATTATGTAATGCATGGTCATGGTAGATGAATTATTTTTCTTTCCATTATCTTGTTACATATGTTCTTTCTTTATGATAGTTAGTCTCTCAGACAATAATTAGATGCTCACATGGTTAATGTATTAGTACTAGGCCTGTGATATAGAGTAATTGTCTATACGTTGAGCAGCGGGTTATCCTAAGATTAACCTCTTCCCCAGTAGTTAAAATGTAATCTTGTTAATTGTCACGTTGGTTTATGCTGGCTTGCATCTCTCATATTAGCCCCACCCATGAGAAAATACAAAAGAAAACAATCCTAACTAAAGGAAGAGCCTTCACAAGAAAACACAAATCCCATCGATAAATTGGTCGGATCGCAAGATCTGGAGAAACATTCCATTTTAAACGCTGCAGAGTCTAATTGGGCCTCGGTGGCGGGTTTGGTTCCTACTATTGAGCCAAGGTATTTATGTCCCATCAACAGAATTGGCACTAGAAGGAGGGCCTAAGAATGAATGGTTGAGTATATATTTTACCTATCATTTCAAACAGCCTATAGATTCATAACATCCCACATGCATGGCTAGTCTGTCACAAGACAACCCACACATGTTGAGTATTCCCAAAATAGATAACTCACCCTAGCTCGAGGAAGAATCTTTTCACCCTGAGATACCTTACGCTCTTCCTCACGAGGAAGTGAATCAATTCAAGAGAATCACCAGAGCCTACGCCTGACAGATCAATGCGTTGTCCTTAGCTCCCATCCTCCCTCAAAGAAAACAACAAAGCAGAACAATGGTTAGCACACCCGACGAAGTTTTCATACACTTCGTAGAAGACTTAATAGATTTCAAAATTACCGAAATCCAAGAACCTCTCGATCTGATACCCGAAACGCCCGTCGTCAATGCCTCCGAGCCAAATGAATTTTCAGAAGAAGAAGAGTTCGACTCATATTCTGAAGATGAGGGTAATAATAACCATGAGGAAGAAAGATAAATCACGCTTCAGAACAATCAGCCCTGGCTGGCCGGGGATGTCGTGGTCGTCCCTAGACGAATACATAATCTTCCCCGGCATCTGGAGAAACTTCTTCCTAAGTACGACCCCGAAACTTCAGGATTACCTAAAGATCACATCAAGAAGTTCATACTCGTGATCAAACTTATGAACGTTCAACATGAAGATGTAGTCTGCAAACTCTTCCCCTACACATTTGAAAATTCAGCCTCCACGTGGTATTTCAACTTGCCAGTAGGGTTGATAACCAGCTGGACTAAGTTCCAGAAAGATTTTTTAAATAAATTTGCAGAGGAAACTACTATGGGAACCCTGATGGCAGATTTGTTCATAGCCACCATGAGTCTGAAAGAAAAGGTGAAAGATTTCAATCAGATATTCATGACCATCTTAAACAAATTCCAGCCCGCGGCGAAACCAACTCAAGAGTTACAAATTGAGGTTTACGCCAATGCGTTCTCAGCTTTTGTTTCTATGTTTGTAAAAATATCCTCTAAGCAAACCCTGGTGGAAAATTTTGAGGAGGCCAAGAAAATATAATTCCATATGAAAGGATGTAAAGAGGGTCGGGTCTCCTTAGTGAAAAAAGAAATCCAAACCCCTTCCAAGAAGGGACTCCTTTTGACTAGACCGTCGTGAAAACCGGTTGAATAAACTCCTGACAAGGGTAATGGAGATATAGAATATTTACAAGGCATGGTTAAAAAATTATCAATTGAAATCATAGACATTAAGAGAAGTGCAGGAGAGGGAAACCAAGGCTAGAGGCCCTATAAGTCTTTCTTTAAAAGAAATATGCCTTTCAAAGAAATTGAACCTCCCCCAGCTAACTTAAATATCGATCTAGGGAATGTTGCGTCTGATTCTTTCTGTACCTATCATCAGGAGAACCACTCTGAAAGAGATTGTCCTCAATGGTTACATGCCATGAATTTGATGGCCAATCGGTTTCTAGACGAATTCTCCCTAGCCAAACAACCAAGCAGTTCAGTTATGAATATGGAGGACCGGGAAGAAGTTGACCCACCACGAGACACAACCATGTTGATATGGGATCTCGACCTAATCATGCCTTCCAACAATCATTTTGAGTCTCGGGAAAAACCCACGGAAGTTTTTTTGATACAGATGCATAGTAAGGGTCCGCCTGACTCAAGAGATACCGATGCCACCCGAGATGCGCAAAGTAAGTTAAATCCTGACCACCCAAAAACATATTTCGCTCTCAGTAAAAATCCTATAATAATTCATACCCAAGATTTGCCCAAACTAGATTACAATGTGGTCGAAGATTTGAAAAAGCTAAAGGCCAACATTTCAGTTATGGATATATGTAGGATCCCTCAACAAAAAGAATTTTTGTTATAGTATTTGAGCTCTGCGGAAAACCCAGCGGCGGGCAATGGCCCAGAAAGAAGTTTGACTCACACAGGTCTAGTGGGAAAACCAACTGTGAATGCATGTTCAAGAGATAGAAAATAAAAAACTTTTGTCCCCCCGTTCCTCCTAACGTTTGAAATATTCAATAGAGACATCCACAATTGTTTAGTAGATTCTTAAGCATCCTCCAACGTCATGCCCTTCTCTGTTTTCAAGAAATTAAATGTCATTCCTTTCAAGACTGATAAACATGTCATACAATTGGATAGGACCCAGGTCAACGTCATAGGAGAACTCAAAGACGTGATGATCAGGATATCGACACACCCCACATTTGTGCAAGTGATCGACATTATTGTAGTAGATATCCCAAAGGCATATGAACTATTACTAAGCCGAGACTGGTCTGAAAAGATAAGAGGTTACTTCAATACGGACTGGGAACACCTTTGGCTACCACTGAAGGGTTATAAGAACATGATCAGAATCAATAGAGAGAGATATCTTAAACATATGGTCACTGATTTAGAAGCCCCTAATGAACCCTCGTCCACAGATTTCCCCATACTGGGAAATTATTCCTGCGACTCCTACTTTGGAAACTTTGCTCCCCTCTTATCCAATGTTCCTCTTACTCAAATATCAGAATTGATATTTCAAGACAAATTGTCGATCCTGACAGCAGACACCTTCTTATACCAAAACTCAGTGCTAGAACTTGCAAAATGAGAGGTCAAGGAACAAGAAACTAATAAGGGAAACGAAAATAGAGATCTTCGTTGACAAATTTGGACCCTCTATTTTGATGGATCCAAATCTCAAGAACGGTCTAGAATAGGATGCATCCTCATCAATCCTATTGGTAAACATCATTTCTTGTCATGTAGGATAGAATTTGAATGTACCAACAACACTGTCGAATATGAAGCTCTAGTACAAGGATTAAGGAAAGCCATAGATTTGGATATCAAAGGATTGAAACCGGGGACTCCAAAACTATTGTTAGACAAGTAATAAATACTATACATTGCAATTCTCCTCACCTGGATAACTATCAGTAAGAGGTGCATAGGTTAATAGAACACTTTGAGTCTTTTAACATCACTTTGATCCCCAGAACAAAGAATATTCTTGTTGACTCCTTGGCCACTGTCGCTTCCAAGCTGTCGCCTTTAGAAGAATATGAAGCCTCCCGATTTCTTGTCAGCCATAGAACTATTGATTTCCAATTGGAAAGTCTTCGAAGGAGATGAACAAATCATAAACTTCTTGACTAACCAGTACAATTTCAAATACCTTTCTATTGACAATGAAGAATTCCAAGAGCTGTCCATAGAAACCAATCCTCGGATGAGACAACCTATGGACAAATCAAAGGGTCACACGATCTCAAAATGGATAGCTAATCTAGAAAATATTTTCGATCTCAAGGAGCGATTTAAGGGACCCAAAAATGCAAATACTGGCAGCTCTTGTCCCCTGCATGAAACTATAAATCTTGGGACCCCAGAGAGTCCAAAGAATGTAAATCTAGGCAACACAATATCTAAATAAGAGAGGAAATATTACCTCAAATTATTCAAACAATACCAGGATGTCTTCGCATGGTCCTATAGATATTTGAAAATGTATGATATGTGCATCATTCAACATACCATCCCCTTAAAAATGGAATTAAAACCTTTCCAACAGAAGCTCTGAAAGTATCACCCATCCCTGGAGCCTCTTATGTATCAGGAACTAAAGAAACTTTTATATGCCAAGATCATTTTTCAGGTTAGGCATTCCGCTTGGGTAGCTAACCTCATCCCGGTGAGGAAGAAGTGAGGAGAGATCCGCCTACGCTTGGATTTTAGGAACCTCAACAGGGCCTCAAAAAAAGACAATTATCCAGTCCAGCCGATGGAACAACTCATGTAGACTGTGTCAGGATCGAAGATTTTCTCTCTACTAGACGATTTCTCAGGATACAACCAAGTCCTTGTTTCGAAGGAATATCGTTTAAAAACCACTTTCCAAACCAAATGGGGAACCTTCGCGTATAGGTGCATGCCTTTCGGGTTAATTAAAGCAGGAGAAACCTTCCAAAGAGCCATGGATGTAGCCTTCCTGGGACTAATTAATAGATGTGTGGTAGTGTATCTAGATGACATAACAGTGTATTCAAAGAACAGAGAAGAGCACATCTAACACTTAACTCAGATTTTCAAGAGATGTAGGAGATACAATATATCCTTAAACCCTAAGAAAACTATATTTGGTGTCGAGGAAGGTAAGTTGTTAGTTCACATTATATCTCAGACATGAATTCGCATAGACCCCGAAAGGATTAAAGCCATAGCTCAACTTCCCTTACCCCATAATAAGAAAACTATGCAATCCTTTTTCGGGCAAATCAATTTTGTGAGGAAATTCACTCCCGACTTTGCGAAAATCATCAAATCCTTACAAAATATGATTCACAAAGATGTCGAATTTAAGTGGTATGATGAGCGAAAAGACGCCTTCAACAATATCAAAGTTGTCATTTCCTGGGCCCCGGTGTTGCGAAGTCCCGATTTCAATAGGGACTTTTTCCTTTATACTTCTACCTCCGACCAATCGCTAGCTATAGTTTTGACTCAGAAGTATGATGGAAACAATGAAGCCCTTGTGTCATTTATGATTACTAATCTTCAAGGAGTTGAGCTCAATTATCCTGTTGTAGACAAACCGGCCTACGTGGTTTATAAGACAGTAAAACATTTCAGGTATTACATCCTCAAGAATCACACTAAAGTAATTGTGTCGCACCCTGTAGTTCGATCCTTTTTTACCCAACAAGAAATGGGAGAAAGAAGAGGGAACTAGATGGCGATAGTCTAGGAATTTGATCTAGATATAAAACCTGCAAAACTAGTAAAAAATAAAGGTTTGTGCAAGCTTACATCTGAAGCCCAGGATCAAGTAAATGAAGATGTCGGATGGGAGAACGAAATGACACTATGGTGTGGTGAAGTAGCATACATCTCCCCAGGACAAGATTCCTGGTACAAATATTTAACTTATCTCCTACATCACGGGACTTGTCCCGAAAACCTCAACCCTAGAGAAAGGAGAGCCCTGAGATTAAAATATGCACATTATCATCTTATAAATTTAGTTCTCTTCCAGATCAATTACGACGGGGTACTGTTAATATGTCTCGAACAAGAAGACGCATACAAGGTATTGAAAGAACTCCATGATGGCCCTGCCGGGGGACATTTTGCAGGAAACACTGCCACTCATAACATTTTGAGAGTCGGCTATTATTGGCCCACCTTGTTCAAATACTCTCATACGTATGCTATAAACTGTAAGACTTGTCAAATAAGTGTTGGAAAGGAGAAAAGAGCGATGGTCCCACTCCAACATGTTATTGTCTCTCGGACTTTCGAGTAGTGGGGGTTGGATATCATAGGAGAAATCATACCTAGCTCCTCGAAGTTTCACAAGTACATTCTTACTGCCACAGACTATTTCACGAGATGGACAGAGGCTATTCCTCTGAATCGTGTGAACGAGAAGGTGGTTATCCAATTCATAGAACAAAAAAAGATCACGAGGTTCGGTGTCCCTTCTATTATGGTCTTCAATAACATAGCTTACTTTTCTTCAACCCTATTGGCAAAGTTTGCTCTGGACAAAGGAATCATAATCAAGTACTCTGGAAATTACTATCCCCAGGGAAATGGCATGGCTAAATCGACTAATAAAAACTTGGTAAGGATATTAAAGAAGACGGTCACGGATAACCAAATAAATTGGCATAATCTACTCTATAATTCTCTATAGGGTGATAGGGTCATGCCTAAGGAAGCCCTAGGAAATTCCCCATACTTTCTGGTCTATGGGAAAGAAGCCATCCTCCCAAATGGGCTCTATCTCATGTCTCTTCAACTGGCCTAAGATTCCAACGAAGAACCCTCATCGGCCATGTAGGAAAGGATTAACACTCTGCTCATGCTGGAAGAAGAGAGGGAGAAGGCTAAGTCAAAATTCCTATCTCACCAACAAATAGTGAAAAGATAGTTTGATAAGCATAAGGCTTAACAAAATAATTTTGAAGTAGGAGACTTAGTCCTGAAGTGGGACAGAGAAAATGAGCCTAAAGGGAAACATTCTAAGTTCCAGAGTCTATGGCTTGGACCTTTCCAGGTAGCAGAGAAAATCGGGGCAGGCACTTATCGATTGTAGAGTCTGAGGGGAGAACCTGATTCCCTCCCAGTAAAAGGCCAAGCCCTAAAATCATACTTCCAATAACATAAAAAAATAAATTAAATAAATTAATAAAGGGGAATGAGTCAAGGTCAAAGGAAAAGGAGGAATAGAGATTCTACTTTCGCCTCGTGAATCGCCATTTTTTGAGCACTCAACACACCCTAAAAGTCTATGTTCATTTTTTACTTTTGGGTACCACTTGGTCCTTTACACTGTCTATTTTTTCTTTAGTATGAAACTGATACTTGAGCTTATTTTTATGTTCATGTTTGAATTTTCTAAAGCCTTCCTGAACATACAACAAAGAATAGTCTTAATCATTAAAGGGTCCTTAATAATCTACTTAGGGAATTGACACACTAAATCTCTCCATGATGTGCTTAGGATTTCGACATCGGTAAATGATAAAGGTGTTGAAAATCATATGAGAAGTTTAAAATAGCTGAACACCGATATTCATCGGCGTCGGCAAATGAAAGTCTTTCTTTTTACGATTGAACTTTGGCAGAGGTATCATCGAAGACCGACCCATTTGGCTTTGTCAGAGAAATGAAAAGGTAAGTGTCACATAAAGGGAAGAGAGGTATCTTCGATTGCTGACACCCGACACGATTTCGACGTCAAAGAATTACAAATTAAAACACACATTAATTTTACAGTTTAAAGTGTCGATCCCCAACCTCCATGCTGCAGAGATACGATGTGATGAGACGTTTTAACCACGGATCCATTAGGTACGATGCATTTAAAGCGTGAATAATATTGCGGATCATGCAGTAGTTTCTAATCCATGCACGAATCAAAGGAACCCATTTTAACTTGTTGATACAATGCATCTGCCTCTGCACCTCTACCATCAACCAGTTAGGATTTAATTGAGGAGAATCGACGGTAGTTTCATTTTGAATTGCATTTATTAGTCATATTAACTGTTTGATATGACAGATAGAATATCTCCCATTATATGTTGTCGAAGTCGTTATGCATGATCTTATTCTGTGCGGCAAAGATTTTAGAACAAACAGAGGAGCAGGGCCAACAACCTGGATAAGTCGTCCAAAGTTCAATAAGCATTAGACAACTTTCTTAGCAAGCATTACAGTATGTATCCACTTGTGGTGTTTATGCTTTAGTTTATGAGTTCACAACCCGACACTGCTCTATACACATGTTTAAAGGTTGTTTTAATTGCAGGAACAATGCCTCCAAAGAAACCCTCCACCAGGAAATCCCCAAGAGCGCCAAAGCCACTAGAACCAGAAGCAGGAGAGGGATCCTCCCCAGTAGTTGAAAGACAATTAGAATTCACCCCAAAACTGGTGCTTGTCATCAAGACAGCTTCCAAGGAGGCCTTCATCCAACCTCTGACCTTCAGAGACATAGAGCCAAACATTGGAGCCAAAACAACATTTCCTCGATGGGAAAAATTGTTTAAGAAAATCAAGAAAGAGTAACCCCTCGAGTATACCCCGCACAGTGATCCTGATACAAGGAGGCTCGATGATGATGTCCTCCCAAACATCCGTAGAGATTATCTACACATGGTGGCAAGCCGAACTCTAGTGTTTCCTTGCATCGATCTCCTAAAGTGGCTCATTGACCACACTGACATGCATAAATGTTTAATCAATTATGATAATGGTGGATGTGTCGGGGTTTTCTTGCCATCAGAGGTTGAGATTTACTACAAGCTCAGGCAGTTGGAAGAAAAGATGAGCACTGATTTCATTTTGAGTTTCTATGCTTCACATGATACCAACAAAATCATGGCGTCGTGGTGGAGGGAAGACAAAAAATTCATGAGCCGTACCGTCGGCTGGTACCCAATGGCCAATCTAAGGAAACCATACATATACTTGATGGCTCTTCTCTACAGGTTACATGGGGAGAAATATTGCTCCCAGTTTTCATAGGCTTGGAGGCCCCTAGCTTATACGGTGGCCATTTTAGGCACGAGTTTCAATTGGGGTGTCATCATCTCCAAACAACTAAGCACCTGCATAAGATAGGACCAGACGCCAAAAGAGGGGGAAACCTTCTCCTTCTACATGGCCTCGTATCTGTTAGAAATCATCTGCGCTAGGAACGTTTTCTCTGGAATGAACTTGAACTGGCACTATTCGGAGCTCTCGGTCGATGTATACTTCAACATTTTATGGGATAACAGGTACAAAAAATCCTATACCCTTATCTATGACACGTTTATTTCACGTATCTATTTTTTTCTATTCAGGAAAGAATGCCCTAGGCTGTAAAAAGAAGTAAAAGAGGTTATATCCGAAATGGGTCACTGGTATCTAAACGAGCGCGAAACCTACATCAGGGTTTTCGGAGCCACATGGGCACCCCATTTGTTACCCATATATGTTCCTGACCGACTAGTGTTAGGGGAAATTTGCTACCAAACCATCCTGCAAGGATACTATGCCACCTTATTAAAGGACAAGAAGCGGGCTTTCATACCCTATGGGTTTCATATTGGCTTCTATATGGTCAAAGACACCACACATGCTAAGAAATAAGGGCTAAGTCAATTGGAATTACGATTCCAAACTAGCCAATTTCGCAAACATGATCCCAAGGGACTGGTCTTGCAACATGCATCACAGGTATCATCTTGTTGGCCCTATGGCCATGATCGGTTCAAAGATGAAATCTTCACTGAAAACGCTAAATATTGGGATGAAGTTGCGTTAATAAGGGTTGATCCTCGAATGACCAGATTCAAATCCATGAGTTTGTAAGAACAAGCAACGTCTTTGGAGCAGACAGCTCAAGAAATTATTAAGGCTCAGGAAGGAACTATAGCAACTGAACCCGATGAGGGAATAGGCGATCCCCAAGAGGGCATCGAGGCGACGACAGTTTATCAGGAATCCCTGGTACAAATCAGGGATCTCGCTGAAGATCAAGCTACACAAGAGATGGGTGCACTTTTATACCAGCAAGGCCAACTACTAATGAAGCGGATGCAGGATGATCCATACCTTATCATAAGACCTGTGATTTTAACTACTATCTGAAGTGCCTCGACAGAGTCAAGCAGCCCCGGTACCATGAATCCTGACAACACCAATGGGTTAGGTAATCCTAAATCCTCAACATCACCATTCCATTCCTCGGAAGGTGGGACAACTCAAACAAAGACATGTCAGGTCTCGATAGAAACCCAAGTGCCTAACCCCCTGAGAAAACTTATACATATATATAGCGACTATGAGAGTCTGGAGTCATCTCACGACACCCTGGTGCATGTCCAAGAGGAAGGAGGTCCTAAGAAATATCTTCCCCTAAGGCTGAATTTCAAGACCAGGAGGTCTCGTAAAAAGAAACAGAAATCGAAAGTAGCCTCGACACAAAAGGACCCAATGAATCAGAATTCGAAGTGGATCTGAATGACAGGCCCGAACTGAAGGAGACAAAGAAAGGATCTCCGTAAAAGGAAATCAATAGTTTTGTGGCTAACAAGCAAGTAAGTAATGAGTCTGTACCCGACGTCTCCATTCTACTTAATACTCAAATCCTCGACGAGTGACAAATAGGAGTCAAACCTGCAATATACAACAAGGAAGTTCGAGAGTCCAACCTTGAACAAATATACACCACCAGTAGTTTGGGAAACAAACTAGCATGGGGCGATCAGCAGATACCAGAGCCAATAGACGAGGTGGCTGATATCTATGCGGTCTCCTAAGATCAGAAAAGAAAGGCCATTGTTCAAAGGACTGCGAACAACAGAAGTATCGCGTTGGATCACTCCATCCTATTCACTACAGAGGAGAACTTGATAAACACAACAGACACCTGGACGTCTAAACGAATCGATGTAGGAAAATCCCTCTCAAATGCCACCTTGCACAGAGCCAGGAGAGATGAAAAGGAAATAGCCGCCACCCTAAAGGAGCTCAAACACTTGTTCCATCTTTTCGAATACTACAAAGGCGCCACGCAGATCGTTGTGTATCTGAAAGGTGAGTTCGTAGGATTTTACAATGAGTTTAAGAAGGAGAGACACCTGTTACTTGAAAACATAGTTGAGTTCCAGGAGGAATCTCGCATGGGAATCACAACTTGAAAGGATATGGAGTGATGGTATGAAAGGGTGCAACAAGCGGTAGAAAGACTCGAGTACATTGAGGTAGTCTAGCAAGGCTAAGATAAGGAAAAACATGGCATTCAAGTGATAGGAAAAAGTAGTCTTAATCGCATGAAGCGATCAGTCGAGTACTGCGCCAAGATGTCTCGGGACCCACATCGAGAGATCCAAGAACAATGGACAAAGTGTAACAAGAACTGGGGTAAAGTTAACAAAATAATGAAGGATTTCATGCTCCCCAAGTTCAACACCTCCAATAATTTCATTGACTTGAGAAACATGGTCAAGTTGCATGCTGAACAAGATGCGCTATGGACCGAAGAGTTCATGAAAATAGCCGATGCGAAGCTAGGGAAAGTACGACAATTCGTCGAGCATCCGACCAGAGCCCAAACCATGCTACAACAACTGAACTTCAGTTTAGTAAAGTAAAGAGAACATGCAGTAGACATCAGGGGAATATACGCGGCCCCGATGGAACAACATAGATTTCCATCAGCTCAAACTTGTTAAAAATTGTTTGTCAGCTGGACTGAATACAAGAGCAGTCATCCTTTCCAAGAAGTATCTTGGGATGACTGTTAAAGAAGTTGTTAGTATATAACACCACATGGCGATTTCTTTTTTGTTTAAACTGCAATTAGCCATTAGTTTCGGTTAGAACTCTATATTATAAATAAAGACATCGGCCAATTAGCAAAGGGTCGATGGTTGTTGTAAGAACTCTTTCTTTTTGGTTGTTAAGAATTATTTTGAGACTGCTACAAATTGAGAAGTCCTTCTGGACCAAAGACAAACTATTTTCATCAGATGCATGTGATTGGACTCGGAGAAGAACTACTTCCTATCATGTTTCATGAATGATGCAGTAATGTGTAAGAGAAATTAATTATGTTTTCAAGTTATCTGGTGCAATGTTTTGATGTTCTTTGCTTTAATGATGAAGAAAAATCGTTGTGTTATTATGTAATGCATGGTCATGGTAGATGAATTATTTTTCTTTCCATTATCTTGTTACATATGTGCTTTATTTCTGATAGTTAGTCTCTCAGACAATAATTAGATGCTCACATGGTTAATGTATTAGTACTAGGCATGTGGTATAGAGTAATTGTCTGCACGTTGAGCAGCTGGTTATCCCAAGCTTAACCTCTTCCCCATTAGTTAAAACTTAATCCTGTTAATTGTCAAGTTGGTTTATACTGGCTTGCATCTCTCATATTAGCCCCACCCAAGAGAAAATATAGAAGAAAACAGTCCTAACTGAAGAGCCTTCATAAGAAAACACAAAGCCCATCGATGAATTGGTCGGATCGCAAGATCTGGAGAACCATTCCATTTTAAATGTTGCAGAGTCTAATTGGTCCTCAATGGAAGTTTTGGTTCCTACTATTGAGCCAAGGGATTTAGGTCCCATCAACACAACTGACTGTACAGTACAAGAGAGTGATGTGGCACCAGGTGGAAGCCTCCAGTCTTGACACAAATCATACGACGTTGACTGGGTAGATGCGTTGGCAGGTTGATGTGGCGGTCCACTAGGCAGCTGACTATGTTGGTGATTGGATTATATAGTCCAATTAGAAGGTGACACACAACCCAATCAGATTGTTCCCCATGGAATCCCAGATTTGGCCAATGTGGGTCGGTTCAAAAATTTGTTTTTCCTTCGCAAGAATCGAGCACTCAACCTCCTTCATAACCCAAGTCTTTGGAACAAGCGCCAACCACCCGAGATACCCATGGTTCTTGTTATACATGTGGCGACATTTTCTGTTAATTTGATGTGTGGCAATTTTTTGGGATAAGATTGGGTTAGAGGGGGATAGCCCGACCAACCAGGGGCCATGGACCAGGACTGGACCGAAGGTTTAGGGCACAGATGGCATTGGGGCATGGCCACATGCCTCCCATATGACCCGAAACTAGGAGCTAGGGAAGATGAATAGGGGCTTATTTCTTTAGCGCCTAAAGCATGGCCACATGGGCCATCCCATATGACCAATAGCCCAGGTAAAGGAGGCTAGCGTTCCCAATATTCTACAAAAGTGGATTTTTAGCTATATTTTATGGTTTTGTTTTGGATTATTATGCTGATTTTGGAGGATTTTGCCCATTTTGGGGGGATATGGAGCCTGAGTTGAGGCCAAATCTTGGGAGGAAGTTGGGATAGGATCCCCAACCAAAATCCTATATAAACCAAGCATTTTTAGGAGGTTCAGAAGAAGCAGGATGATGAGGAATTGTAAAGCCTAAGCTGTTTTTATGCAAGGAAGCCATTGAGGAAGCAAAATTTGGACACCATTTCTGGGAGCTACGCTCAACATTTTTCAGTGTCGTCAGTTGTGTTGGATTCTTGAGGTTGAGAAAAACCCAACCAGACAATTTTGTAATCCTTTTTAGATACTTCTGATGTAGTTTTTCAGCATTGAAGATAAATAACAAAGCCTCCCCTACTGAGACAAAGGCCCGGAGATGTAGGCAACCCTGTCGAACTCCATTAACAATCTTGTTGTTATGGTTTGTTTTTGTGTATGTTTACTTTATAATATGCATTATTTATGATGGCTGCAATATTATTTCATTAATATCTTCTTCTTTTCTTAATTCCTAAGTGGTAATTTAACACATTCTTAAAACTCAACCAAGTCTTTTCAAGATAATTTTCGGATAAAGTGGCATCAGAGCATGTTGACAGTTGGTTTTTTGAGTTTGCATGATTACTAGGGAAAAGCTAAGTCGAGGTCAAGGAGACCTTGTAGAAGGGGATCATGAGATTGGATCGAGAAAGAGTGTATCTCAAAGTGAGAAGATGGCATTTAAAGAATGAATTTCATAGAACAACATAGAGTTTCTAAAGACATTCTTCTCCATGTCTGAGGTGTTAAAGGTCTTATATGATGATTTCTTGGAATGGAAGAGGCATTTTCAAGGGGAATCGCCAAAACATGACAAAAGTGAAGAAGGAGGGCACCCTCCTAAACCTCCTCCTTCATCTCCATCATCATATTCTTATTCAAGTAAAAGTGCGACTTCTACCGCAAGAAAACATTCTCATAAACATAAGCATGATATGCCATTACTTAAGCTTGATGCAAAATTTGAATTTCCCATGTATGATGGGGAAGTCAATGCTGAGAAGATTGGTAACTGGATTAGACAGATGGAATTTTATTGCAATGTGCAACAAATCAAAGATAAAGCAACCCAAATCAAATTGGCATCACTTCGCCTTGCAGGAACAACACTCATCTGGTGGTAGATTAAGTTGCAACATGGTACTCAACAAGTTGGTAATGTATTTCCATCACGGAAAGATTTTGTTTTTTCACTTAGAAAACAATTTTATCCTTTAGGTTATAAGGAAAAGGATTTAATTGAATGGAAAAGTCTTAAACTAAGAAAAGGACAAATGGTGCAAGATTACACGGATGAATTTTGTAAGACGACATTAATGTTAAATATTCCATTACATACACAAGAAACTCTTACAAAGTAAATAGGAGGTTTACCTGCACATATTCGTAACACTGTATTTATGTTTGGACCTAATACTCTTGATGAGGTTTATGTTCAAGCAACGTATATTAAAGCAGGGAAAACAAGAGTTGGTGTATCGGGGGAATTGTATTCAAGGAAAGAAGACAAAACAAAGGGGAATGGAAAGAAAGAAAATTCAACGAAAAAGAAGGAAGGGAAGCTCTCTTGTAAGCATTGAAAGAAAGAAGGGCATGATGATGACCATTGCTGGAAATTTCATCCAGAGAAGAGACCAAAGTGGTTCAAAGAGAGGAAAGGGAGGCCAACAATTGCAATAGAAACATGACCAACAAACTTGGGGTATTATTCAGGTGATGGGACTAAACTCACAACAATTACTTTGCCAAGTAAAATTGGTGATGGATATGATTCTAGAAGTAAATTGTTTCATATAAGGGTCATAATGAAACATACTAATATCGACAAATTAATAGACAATGGATCTCAATCTAACTTAATTTCAGAGGAAGTGGTTAAGAAATTAGGATTAAACACTAAGATTCATCACAAACCCTATTCACTAAATTGGATAAGCAAAGATCACAAATTTCCCATAACAAAAAAATGTATCATTAAGTTTGCAATTACATCTAAGTATGTGGATGAAGTAACATGTGATGTGGTGGCACTAGAAAATCATCACATGAATATGTAGATATTGATGAAGTAACAATGATGAAAATCATCACATGATGTGGATGAAGTAATAATGAATATGTTGTACATGCTCATCACATAAAAGAAAATCAATCTCTTCAAACAATGGAACAATTAAGGAAGGCGGATTATGCAAGAAACACGCCTATAATTGTGCCAAGTAAAGCAATTGATCTTAAGCATGAACATGAGATGGTTCTAGAATGGAAATTCAATCATACTTTTCTTCAAGATAAGTTAATTTCGTGCAAGCACATCAAACATATTGGTACATTTTCAGTCATATTTATGATGTTATCACTGCTAGTGTTTTCTACAGGGATGTTGGTGGCTTCAGTAAGATGTGAACGAGTTCAAGTGGCTAACAATATGCTTTCAATTGTCATGGTTATAATGAAATTCATTATGATGAGACAAGTGCACAAGACATAGTTTAAAGACAAAAGATAAGTGGGGTGGCCTATCCCACACTTGATAACTGATTAATACCCTTTTGGAGGACCAAAAGGTGTTAGTGGGGAGGCATGATCCAAAATGGATCTAGGAAGGCCTAAAAATCAAAGTTCTTAGAATTGTATTAAACCAATGCCAATGCATCGGGCTCGTCACACCGATTTTGGCCATATATGTTTTTCCCGAAAATGGACAACGTATGCGAATGTTATCGCGTTCTGATCGATTTCCCAAACATGCAAAAATAGTCAACTGGTCAAAGTTGGTTGTCAATAGGTCGTACTGCTGACGTCAACAAAACGTCAGCATGACGTGTCAGTGACATCACCCTGAAATCATGATGAAATCATTAGGGACATGTGGCAGCATGAGGAGGTGACATGTGGAACTATATGGGTGTGAAACGTGGCCCAATGACAGTTTGACACATGGTATGATCTAAAAATGAAGAAGACTTGTATTCTTGAAAATATTTGCAAGATTTAATGCATGTGTTAAGATGCAAATGGATCAATTTTGCAACACAAATTTTATAGAAATTACTCATTCAAGATGCATATAAACAGCAGCAATAAATAGTGAACAGAAAACACATAACACAACAAATGATAAAGGAGCTCACCCCTCTCTTGGGCTATATCTCCTGGTCCAGCTTCCAATGGATCTTTTGTATTATTTAATAAAAGTGCTCAAATATGTGCTTTACAATGATCAAAATTTCAAATAGATGGCTCCAATGGCTTCAAAATGTCCAAAAACCCCTAGCTGGGCTTTTTCAGCACCTTGTTTGGCCAAAAAATGAAGAAGATAGGCTTCCTGGAAGTTCCGCTTCAAACTTGTTGTCTCTGGATCGCCAAAATGCACCCTTGTTGCCTCAACCTAGCCCCCACGCGCTTTTATGTGTTAAAACTTAGCACCGGGCACAACCACACAAATGGTGTGAACTGTAGGATGGTTATGGGTGCGCCTAGCCCCTAACCGCCAAGTCCCGTGGGCACATGGCTACCACATGACCGCGCGCAATACAAAGAGGGTTAAGTTTTAAACCATATATATATAACCGCAGGTTTAAACGTGCGCACACCACAATGGTCACATAACATATATATAACCACGGGTTTAAACTCACACACACCACAATGGTCACATAACATGGATATAACCACGGGGTTTAAACGCCCATAAAAATGGTCATATGACATATATATACAATCGTGGGCTGGGGCTTAGCCCAGGCCTGGTCCACGCCCCATTTCACATTATTTCAAACTCAAATAAATTCAAACCCATATACATGTTTTTTTTTTTTTAACCATGGGAACAACAACCTCCCAAGAGTATATCCAACAGCCCGCAAGCCAGATATACCAATAACTTGTGACTTAGCAGGGGACGAGACGTCCCGAGGAACCACCTAAGTGAAACCTCTATCCCAGGGGTCGTCTACCCTTCTAGCCTTGTCACAACGGGCCAATATGAGCATCCCTACCCCCCGCCGGTTTTGAACTTGTGACCTCCCCGGAGATAACACATGTTCTTAACCATTGGGCCCACTCAGGTGCTCTTGAACAAACCCATATACATGTTAAGTAATACATGTGGGTGCGCCAGTTTGGTGGCCCTTCCCAAGGCTTTACCCTGCCCAGAGGTCACGGGGTCAAATCCGGCCAACAACATAAATTTTAATCCAATATCCAGGTGACATGTGGCAGCCATTGATTGGGCCACGTGTCGCCATCCCATTCGCTGCAAACAAGCCACGTCATATGCCAACTGTCCAAACGAATTCCTGCCATGTGTCGTATGGCCCTTCCATGTGTCGTACGGCCCTGCCACGTCAGCATCTGTACTGACTGTACGGACTGTACAGTCAGCACAAGTTTTTTTGCATGTTTATCATTTTGAACAGAACGCGATATCTCTCTCATCCGATGTCTGTTTGAACCCAAACAAGTTGCGTTGGGTTCGTGACGATGAGACCTACACTCCTGTTCGATTTGAAGCAATTCCAAGCACTTTGAATTTTGAGCAAAATTTGATCCCCTGGATCACACCTCTCCATTGGAAAGCTTTTGGACCTCCAAAAGACTATTTTCAGTCTATCTAAAGATGAGGGTATAGTTCCATCACCTTTCCAACCTCAATCCACTTGGCTTTTCTTGGATTTGTGCCTTTAAGACCAACTCAAAGATATTCCACATTTCCTCATTTTGAAGTTCTCATTCTCCTATCAAGGATGGTGTCTTCATGCAGTTCTGTAAGATATTATGGGGAAAAATCATCTATAGAAGGAATCTGAACATGCTCTCCTTGATCATCAATCAAAGGAGGCTCATATAATTTCAAATTCTCAACATTAAAAACTGCATACATTTGCATATAAGGAGGCAAATCTAAACGGAAGGCATTGTTACCAATCTTGTCAAGAATCTTGAAAGGACCATATCGAATTGGTTTTAGTTTTTTACCTTCTCCTTTAAGCCTCTCCTTACTAATGTAAATTCAAACTTCATCTCCATCTTGGAAACTGTGATCAACACGATGCTTGTCATGTCTTGTTTTGTACTTGGCTTGACTCTTTTCCAACTGCTCTTGTACGATTTGATGTATCAACTGAATTTGTTCAATGAACTTTTATGTCCTATCAATGTCATATTGACCATCAATAGCAATATCCTTCCCAAAGATAAAATCTAAAGGATATTTGGGCAAATAGCCAAAACATGCTTCAAATGGCGACGTTTGAGTTGAAGAGTGCTTAGCTCGATTGTAAGCATGTTGAATGCTCATCCCAAAGTTTAGGATACTTGCTGCAATAACCACGAAGAATATGCACCACTTTTCTATTTACCACTTTTGTCTGACCATCAGTTTGCGGATGAAAAGTTGTGCTCTTTTGCAGTTTGGTGTCCATGAGTGCCCATAAACTAGACGAAAAACTTCCAACAAATCGAGAATCCTTATTAGAAATAATGGATTTAGGCAATCCAAAATGCACCCAAACATTTTGAAAGAACATTTGTGTCATTTGCTCAGCTGTAACCTGCTTCTTACAAGGCATCAAAATACACATTTTTCTAAATCGATCAATCACAACATAAAGATAATCATGATTTCGTTTAGACATAAGTAGACCTCCTACAAAATCCATAGAAATACTTTCCCAAGGATGAGAAAGAACCAGAAGTGGAGTATACAAACCCAACTTTCGATTGCTAGGTTTTCTTGTGGCACATAACGAACATCCTCGAACATATCTTGAAACACTTTCATTCATTTTAGGCCAATAACAATACCTTTGCAAATTATCCATTGTCTTGCCTACACCAAAGTGACCAGCAATAAGAGAAGAATGGGATTCTCTTATTATGTTGATTCTTTCACCCTGTGGAATACATAGCTTGCCAAGATGATACAAAAGATTATCATGCACATGGTAATCCAATTCCTCAACAT
>ML777530.1:1490060-1502621 GCA_009831015.1 Picea engelmannii | reverse complement strand
CATCTTGAATTTTTTGTATCCTACAATACACCTCAATCTGACGAATCCAATTATCTAATTTCTCAGCATTTACCTCTCCATTGTACATTGGCAATTTGAATTTAATATCAAGCTTTAACAAAGGAATTTGTGAAGGAGTTTTAGCATGTCCTTTTGGAGAATTTGGAAGAGGTCTTGAACTGGTAGAAGAGGAAGAAGAAGAATATGGAGGTGAGGGTGGTGGAGAAGCACTATTCCCTCCATTTCCATTTGGAGTTTTATCACCACTGTCTCCCTTGTGATTTGAAGGGTTGGAGCCTTCACCTTGCAACCTTGTATTCCTTTCCATCAAGAGTTTCATCATTTCTCTCATTTCCATTACAGCCTTTCTGAGATCTTCATCTTCTGTAGGAATATGTTCATGACTCTCTTCATGATCCATACTTGGTGAATGCCTCCTTGAAACTTGCGGTGATGATATAATCTTCCTTCTTGAAGGATGAGAACTTGGCTCTACAAGTTGACCTTCTCCTCTTGTGAGTTTCAACCTTGTGAGCATTAGAAAACAAAACACTTGCAAATAATCAAGTCTTCAAAAACCAATGCTCTGATACCAACTTGATCTAAAAATGAAGAAGACTTGTATTCTTGAAAATATTTGCAAGATTTAATTCATGTGTTAAGATGAAAATGGATCAATTTTGCAACACAAATTTTATAGAAATTACTCATTCAGATGCATATAAATAGCAGCAATAAATAGTGAACAGAAAACACATAACACAACAAATGATAAAGGAGTTCACCCCTCTCTTGGGCTACATCTCCTGGTCCAGCTTCCAATGGATCTTTTGTATTATTTGCTCAAAGTGCTCAAATATGTGCTTTACAATGCTCAAAATGCCAAATAGATATCTCCAATGGCTTCAGAACGTCCAAAAACCCCTAGCTGGGCTTTTTTGGCACCTCATTTGGCCAAAAATTGAAGAAGATAGGCTTCCTAGAAGTTCCCCTTCAAACTTGTTGTCTCTGGATCGCCAAAATGCACCCTTGTTGCCTCAACCTAGCCCCCATGCACTTTTATGTGTTAAAACTCAGCACCGGGTGCAACAGCACAAACAGTGCGAACTGTAGGATGGTTATGGGCACGCCTAGCCCCTAACCGCCAAGGCCCGTGGGCACATGGCCACCACATGACCGCGCACAATACAAACAGGGTTAAGTTTTAAACCATATATATATAACCGCGGGTTTAAACGCGCACACACCACAATGGTCACATAACATATATATAACCGCGGGTTTAACGCGTGCACATCACAATGGTCACATAACATGGATATAACCGCGGGACTTAAATGCCCATAACAATGGTCATATGACATATATATACAACCGTGGGTCGGGGTTTAGCCCCGGCCCGGTCCACGCCCCATTTCACATTATTTCAAACTCAAATAAATTTAAACCCATATACATGTTAAGTAATACATGTGGGCGTGCCGGTTGGGCTGCCCTTCCCAAGGCTTTACCCTGCCCGGAGGTCATGAGGTCGAATCCAGCCAACAGCATAAATTTTAAACCAATATCTAGGTGACACGTAGCGGCCATTGATTGGGCCACGTGTCACCCTTCCATTCACTGCAAACAAGCCACGTCATACACCAACTATCCACATGACTGCCTGCCATGTATATTATGGCCCTGCCATGTGTCATACGGCCCTGCCACGTCAACATCTATACAGATTGTATGGACTGTACAATCAGCACAATTTTTTTTTGCATGTTTGTCATTTTGAATAGAACGCGATATCTCTCTCATCCAACGTCCATTTGAACCCAAACGAGTTGCGTTGGGTTCATGACAACGAGACCTACGCTCCTGTTCGATTTGAAGCGATCCCAAGCACTTTTAATTTTGAGAAAAATTTGATCCCCTAGATCATGGTAGTATGGATGAAAATTGGCAGTGATGTGGTGTTGACCAAGCGGCTGACTGTACAATATGACAGAGTGACATGGTGCCAGGTGGCAGACTCAAGGATTGACATGTGTCGTACAATTCTGACTGGGCATATGGGTTGGAAGATTGATGTGATGATCCAATGGGAAGCTAACTCTATTAGTGACTGGACTGTACAGTCCAATCACATGGAGACGCATGGCCCAATCATAGGGCACCAGGTGGCACCCCGTATTTGGCTAATGTGGGCCAGTTCAAAAATTTGTTTTGCTTCCTTTTGGCACAAGGACAGACCCAGGGTTCAACGCTTCAACAACGCACCACCAAAACCATAACTATCGACCCTTTCGAAAACACCTGCGAAGTAGGAGAAGTCTCACTTGAGGTATAATAAGGGGGGGTTATCGAACTCAGGTGTCTGTAATGGAGCTGGGACATAGATCTGTGATAATAACACTTCACAGAGTATTCTAGCAACGCTTAGAAGGTGATATGCATTAGTTCATTAGCTTCATTAATATTGCAAAAAAAACCCTAAGATAGATCGGCGCAGTAACAATAAATATTAAACACTTCAATCATTTAGCACATAGCACTGAGTTAGATCTAACATTCATTCATCCTTAACACAACTAAATCACTAAGCATCAATAGGACTATCTAACATACATAATAAGCAAAGCACTAAGCAGATTCATAACATAACCAACAAAGCACAAATCAAACCAAAGACACAAGATATATGTGGTTCACCCTAGTGTGGGGCTACGTCCACCAACTGCTTCGTCTTCTTTACTATTCTTCAATCTCTTACATTAATTTTCTCCTGTGCACTAAGCCACAGAGCCAAGCTTCGCACCAGACAGGAGATCTTCACATTGTGCACTAGATCCTCCTTCCCAAAACTAGGTCAAGGAACAGAGCCAACTTCTCTATTGAGCATAGAGCCTTACACATTTTTTTGCACAAAGCAACTCAGAACTACTTGCACTTAGCCTCTTTTCCCCTCTCTATTGACTCCTTTCTACATTACATTCTTACTTAATTAAGCTTTTACAATAATGCCTAATCATGGGTAAACCCGTGGACCGACATCCCATAACCCATTAAAAAAAACCTAAGTAACCCCTTGTTGGGTCCACATAGACCGCAAAATCGGTGAGATCTATGATTTGAGCTCCGCCTAGGCACTCCATCTTCGACCAACCTATCGAAGTCAAAAAGTGGTCCAAGCCTGACCAAGGTTTCCTTGAAACTTGGTCGAGGGCCAACATGTCTGCAAGAATCGAACACTCGACCTCCTCCATATCCCAAGTCTTCGGAACAAGCGCCAATCGTTTGAGCTACACATGGTTCTTGTTATACATGTGGCATCATTTGCTTTTAAGTTGATGTGTGGCAAGTTTTGGGGATAAGCCCCAATCGGCAGGGGCTATCTCGACCGACCAGGGGACATGGACCAAGGTTGTACCAGAGGTTTAGGGCATAGATGACATTTGGGCATGGCCACATGAGCCATCCCATATGACCAAGATCCCGGGTAAAGGGAGTTGGAGCACCCAATATGCTGCAAAAGTGGGTTTTTAACTATATTGTATGTTTTTTATTTGGATTATTATCCTGATTTTGGAGGATTTTGCCCATTTTGGGGGGATCTAGAGCCCGATTTGAGACCAGATCTTGGGAGGAAGTTAGGATAGGATCCCCAACCAAATTCATATATAAAACAAGCATTTTTATGACCTTCAGAAGCAACAAAATGATGAGGAATTGTAAATCCTAAGACATTTTTATGCAGGGAAGCCATTGAGGAAGCAAACTTTGGAGGCCATTTCCAAGAGCTATGCTCAAACGTTTTTAGTGCCATCAGTTGTGCTGGATTCTTGAGGTTGAGAAGAACACAACCAGACCAATTTGTAATCCTTTTGAGATACTTATGATGTAATTTTTCAGCAATTGAAGATAAATAATAAAGTCATCCCTACTAAGACAAATGCCTGGAGATGTAGGCAACCTTGCCAAACTCCATTAACAATCTTGTTGTTATGGTTTGTTGTTCTTTATGTTTACTTTTTTATCTACATTATTTATGATGGCTACAATATTCTTTCATTAAGATATTCTTATTTTCTTAATTCCTAATTGGTAATTTAACACATGCTTAAAACTCAACCAAATCTTTTTAAGATCATTTTCAGATCAAGTGGTATCAGAGTAGGTTGACAGTTGGTTTTTTGAGTTTGCATGATTTCTAGGGAAAAAATAAGTCAAGGTGAAGATGAGATTGTAGAAGGGCATCATAATATTGGATCGAGAAAGAGTCCATCTCAAAGTGAGAAGATGGCATCTGAAGAAGGAATCTCTCAGAATGAGATAGAGTTTCAAAATACATTCTTCTCCATGTATAATATGGTAAAGGTATTATATGATGATTACTTGGAACGGAATAGGCATTTTCAAGGGGAACGTCAAAACAAGACAAAAGAAAAGAAGGATAGGAACCTCCTAAACCCCCTCCTTCATCTCCATAATCTTCTTATTCTTCAAGTACAAGTATAACTTCTACCACAAGAAAACATTCTCATAAACATAAGCATGATATGCCATTACTTAAGCTTGATGTAAAATTCAAATTTCCCATGTATGATAAGGAAGTCAATGTTGAGAGGCTTGATAACTGGATTAGACAGATGGAAGTTTATTGCATTGTGCAAAAAATCAAATATGAGGCAACCCAAATAAATTTGGCATCGCTTCATCTTCAGGCACAACACTCATCTAGTGGCAGAGTAAGTTGCAACATGGTACTCAACAAGTTGTTAATGCATTTCCATCATGGAAATATTTTGTTTTTTCACTTACAAATCAATTTTATCCTTTGGGTTATAAGGAAAAGGATTTAATTGAATGGAAAATTCTTAAACTAAGAAAAGGACAAATGGTGCAAGAATACACGGATGAATTTCATAAGATGGAATTAATGTTAAATATTCCATTACATACACAAGAAACTCTTACGAAGTATATAGGAGGTTTACCTACACATATTCATAACATTGTATTTATGTTTGGACCTACCAATATTGATGAGGTTTCTATTCAAGCAATGTATATTGAAGCAGGGAAAACATGAGTTGTTGTATCAGGGGAATCGTCTTCAAGGAAAGAAGACAAAAGAAAGGGAAATGGAAAGAAAGAAAATTCAACGACAATGAAGGAAGGGAAGATCTCTTGCAAGCATTGCAAGAAAGAAGGGCATGATGATGACCATTTTTGGCAATTGCATCCAGAGAAGAGACCAAAGTGGTTCAAAGAGAGGAAAGGGAGGCAAACATTTGCAACAACAAGATGACCAACAAACTTGGGGTATGATTCAGGCGATGAGACTAAAATCACAGCAGTTGGTTTGTCATGTAAAATTCGTTATGGATATCATTCCAGAAGTAAATTGTTTCATATAAGGGTCATAATGAAACATACTAATATCGACACATTAATATATAGTGGATCTCAATCTAGCTTAATTTCAGAGGAAGTGGTTAAGAAATTGGGATTAAACACTAAGATGCATCACAAACCCTATTCACTAAATTGGATAAGAAAAGATCACAAATTTCCCATAACAAAGCAATGTATCATTAAGTTTTCAATTACATCTAAGTGTGTGGATGAAGTAACATGTGATGTGGTGCCACTAGAAACATGTGGAATGGTCTCAGGAAACCCTTATTTATATGATCACAAAGTAATCTTCTACATGAACATAATCAATATCACTTAACTAAAGAAGGAAATTAATATGTTGTACAGGCTCATGACATAAAAGAAAATTAATCTCTTCAAACAATGGAACAATTGAGGAAGGCAACTTATGCAAGAAACACACTTATAATTGTGCCAAGTAAAGAAGTTGATCTTAAGCATGAACATGAGATGGTTGTAGAATGGAAATTCAATCATACTTTGCTTCAAGATAAGTTAATGTCGTGCAATCACATCAAACATATTGGTACATTTTCAGTCATATTTATGATGTTATCACTGCTAATGTTTTCTACATGGATGGTTGTGCCTTCAGTAAGATGTGAACGAGTTCAAGTGGCTAACAATATGCTTTCAGTTGTCATGGTTATTATGCAATTGATTATGATGCGACATGTGCACAAGAAAGAGTTTAAAGACAAAAGACAAGTGGGGTGGCCTATCTCACACTTGATGACTTGTTAATACCCTTTTCGAGGACCAAAAGGTCTTAGTGGGGAGGCATGATCCAAAATGGATCCAAAAAGGCCTAAAAAAAAATTACTCAGAATCAGACAAAATAAATGCCATTGCATCAGGCACATCACACCGATTCTGACCAGATATTGTTTTCCCAAAAACAGACATTGTATGCGAAAGTTATCACGTTCTAATCGATTTGCAAAAACAGGGAAAAAAAGTCAACTAGTCAAAGTCAACATTCAACATGATGTATTGTTTACGTCAGCATGATGTGGAAGTGACGTCATAATGATGTTAACAGGGACACATGGCATCATGAGGAGGTGACGCATGTCACTCATTTTTGGCATTTTAGGGAGTGATGTGGACCAGTAAAAAAGTGACAAATGGCACCATACGAAGGTGACATGTGGCACTGTACGGACACAACATGTGGCCCTAAGGATGCTGACATGGCCCAATGATAGTCTAACACATGGTAGTATGGATGACAGGTGGCAGTGACATGGTGTTGAATGAGGGGTTGACTGTACATTATGATAGAGTGACATGTCACCAGGTGATAGGCTCCAGGCTTGACACACGTCGTACGACACTGACTGGGTAGATGCATTGGCAAGTTGATGTGGTGATCCACTGGGAAGCTGACTATGTTGGTGAATGGACTGTACGGTCCAATCACAAGGTGACACATGGCCCAATCAAAGGGAACCACATGGCATCCAAGATTTGTGCAATGTGGGCCGGTTCAAAAAAAAAATTCCTCTGCATGAATCGAACACTCGACCTCCTCCATATCCCAAGTCTTCGAAACAAGCACGAACTACCCGAGATACACATGGTTCTTATTATACATGTGGCAACATTTTCTTTTAAGTTGATGTGTGGCAATTTTTAGGGATAAAACCCAGACGACGAGGGATATCCCGACCAACCAGGGGCCATGTACCAGGACTGGACTGGAGGTTTAGGGTGTGAATGACATTTGGGCATGGCCACATGCCTCCCATACGACCCAAAACCAGAAGCTAGGGTGGATGAATAGGGGCTTAATTTTTTAGCGCCTAGAGAGTAGCCACATGGTCCATCCCATATGACCAAGAGCTCGGGTAAAGGGGGTTGGCGTGCCCAATATGCTGCAAAAGTGGGTTTTTAACTATATTGTATGTTTCGTTTTTTATTATTATTATGATTTTGGAGGATTTTGCCCATTTTTGGGGGATCTGGAGCACGATTTGAGGCCAGATATTGGGAGGAAGTTGGGATAGGATCCCAAACCAAAATTCTATATAAACCAAGCATTTTTAGGAGGTTCAGAAGAAGCAAAATGATGAGGAATTGTAAAGCCTAAGCCATTTTTATGCAGGCAAGCCATTGAGGAGGCGATATTTGGAGGCCATTTCCGGGAGCTACACTCAACCTTTTTCAGTGCCATCAATTGTGTTGGATTATTGAGATTGAGTATAACACAACAAAACCATATTGTAATCCTTTTGAGATACTTCTGATGTAAATTTGCATCATTGAATATAAATAAGAAATCCTCCCCTACTTAGACAAAGGCCCAAAGATGTAGGAAACATTGATGAACTCCATTAACAATATTTTGGTTATGGTTTGTTGTTCCTTATGCTTATTTTCTGATATACATTATTTATGATAGATGCAATATTATTTCACTAAGATCTTCTTATTTTCTTAATTCCTAAGTGGTAATTTAACATATGCTTAAAACTCAAACAAGTCTTTTCAAGATTATTTTCGGATCAAGTGGTATCAGAGCAGGTTGACAGTTGGTTTTTTGAGTTTGCATGATTACCAGGGAAAAGCTAAGTCGAGGTGAAGGTGAAATTGTAGAAGGGGTTCCTAAGATTGGATCGAGAAAGAGTGCATCTCCAAGTGAGAAGATGACATCTGAAGAAGGAATGTCTCAAAATGAGATAGAGTTTCAAAATACATTTTTCCCCATGTCTGAGATGGTAAAGGTCGTATATGATGATTACTTGGAATAGAAGAGGCCTTTTGAAGGGAAATTGTCAAAGCAAGACAAAAGTGAAAAAGGAGAGGACCCTCCTAAACCTCCTCCTTCATCTCCATCATCTTCTTCTTCTCCAAGTACAAGTGCAACTTCTAGTGCAAGAAAGCATTCTCATAAACATAAGCATGATATGTCATTACTTAAGCTTGATGTAAAATTCAAATTTCCCATGTATGATGGGGAAGTAAATGCTAAGAGGCTTGATAATTGGATCAGATAGATGGAACTTTATTGCAGTGTGCAACAAATCGAAGATGAGGAAACCCAAATCAAATTGGCATCACTTTTTCTTGCAGGCACAACACTCATATGGTGGCAGAGTAAGTTGCAACATGGTACTCAGCAAGTTGGTAATGTATTTCCATCATGGAAAGGTTTTGTTTTTGCACTTAGAAAGTGATTTTATCCTTTGGGTTATAAGGAAAAGGATTTGATTGAAGGGAAAAGTCTTAAACTAAGAAAAGGACAAAAGGTGCAAGAATACACAGATGAATTTTGTAAGATGGCATTAATGTTAAATATTCCATTACATACACAAGAAACTCTTATGAAGTATACAAGAGGTTTACCTGCACATATTCGTAACATTGTATTTATGTTTGGACCTGTTAATCTTGATGAGGTTTTTATTCAAACAATGTATATTGAAGCAGGGTAAACATGAGTTGATGTATTAGGGGAATCGTTTTCAAGGAAATAAGACAAAAGAAAGGGAAATGGAAAGAAGGAAAATTGCATGATGATGACCATTGTTGAAAATTGCATCCAGAGAAGAGACCAAAGTGGTGCAAAGAGAGGAAAGGGAGGAAAACAGTTGCAACAACAACACGACCAACAGACTTGGGGTATGATTCAGCTGATGAGACTAAAATCACAACAGTTGATTTGTCTGGTAAAATTGGTGATGGATATGATTCTAGAAGTAATTTGTTTCATATAAGCATCATACTGAAACATACTAAGATCAACACATTAATAGATATTGGATCTCAATCTAACTTAATTTCAGAGGAAGTGGTTAAGAAATTAGGATTAAACACTAAGATACATCACAAACCCTATTCACTAAATTGAATAAGAAAAGATCACAAATTTCCCATAAAAAAGAAATGTATCATTAAATTTGCAATTACATATAAGTATGTGGATGAAGTAACATGTGATGTGGTGCCACTAGAAACATGTTGAATGGTCTTAGGAAGCCCTTATTTATATGATCGCAAAGCAATCTTCTACATGGAACATAATCAATATCACTTAATTAAAGAAGGCAATGAATATGTTTTACATGCTCATCACATAAAAACAAATCAATCTCTTCAAACAAAGGAACAATTAAGGAAGGAAAATTATGCAAGCAACACACCTATAATTGTGCCAAGTAAAGTAGTTGATCTTAAGCATGAACATGAGATGGTTCTAGAATGGAAATTCATTCATACTTTGCTTCAAGATAGGTTAATGTCATGCAAGCACATCAAACATATTGGTACATTTCCATTCATATTTCTGATGCTATCACTGCTAATGTTTTCTACATGGATGGTAGTGGCTACAGTAAGATGTGAATGAGTTCAAGTGGCTAACAATATACTTTCAATTGTCATGGTTATTATGAAATTGATTATGATGTGACAGGTGCATAGGACATGTTCTAAAGATAAAATTAATCCAGGAAGGCCTAAAAATCAAAGTTCTCAGAATCAGAAGAAACCAACATCATTTCCTCAAGCTCATCACATCGATTCTAGCCATAATTGTTTTTTTTCTGAAAATGGACACTGTATGTGAAAGTTTTGCATTCTGATCGATTTCCCAAACATACAAAAAAGGTCAACTGGTCAAAGTCAACCATCAACAAGACGTACTATTGACGTTAGTAGTACGTCATCATGATGTGGTAGTGGTGTTAGCATGACAACATGATGACATCAGCAGGGACATTTGGCAGCACGAGGAGGTTACACGTGTCACTTATTTTTGGCATTTTTAGCCGTGTTGTGGACCAATAAAAAAGTGACACATGGCACCATACAGACGTGACATGTTGCACTGTGTGAACGCTACACACTGCCCTACAGACACTGGCGTGGCCCAATGATATTTCGACATGTGGAAGTATAGATGACAGGTGGCAGTGACATGGCACTGACTGAGCAACTGACTATATAGTACAACAAAGTGGCATGGCACTAGGTGCTAGGATCCAATCTTGACACGTGTCATACGACGTTTATTGGGCAGATGCTTTAGCAACTTGACATGGAAGTCCACTGGGAAGCTAACTGTGTTGTTGAATGGACTGTACGGTCCAATCACAGGGAGACATGTGGCGCAATCAAAGGGCACCACATGGCACCCTGGATTTGGCCAATGTGGCCCAGTTCAAAAGTTTGTTTTTCTTCTACAGGAACTGAACACTTGACCTCCTCCATAGCCCAAGTATTCGTAACAAGAGCCAACTTCTTGAGCTACACATGGTTCTTGTATACATGTTGCAGCATTTTCTTTTAAGTTGATGTGTGGATATTTTTGGGGATAAGTCCATGTCGGCAGTGGCTAGCTCGACCGACCAGAGGCCATGGACCAAGGCTAGACTGGAGGTTTAGGGCGCAGATGACATTTGGGCATGGATACATGCCTCCCATATGACCTGGAACCAGGAGCTACGGTGGATGAATAGGGGCATAATTGTTTAGCGCCTAGAGAGTGGCCACATGGGCCATCCCATATGACCAAGAGCCTGAGTAAATGGGGCCAACATGCCCAATATGTTGCAAAAGTGGGTTTTTAACTATATTGAATGGTTTTTTTGGGGATTATTATGTTGATTTTGGAGGATTTTGCCCATTTTTGGGGGATTTGGAGCCCGATTTGAGGCCAGATCTTGGGAAGAAGTTGGGATATGATCCCTAACTAAAACCGTATGTAAAACAAGCATTTTTATGAGGTTCAAAAGAAACAGAATGATGAGGAATTGTAAATCCTAAGCCATTTTTATGCAGGGAAGCCATTGAGGAAGCGAACTTTGGAGGCCATTTTCGAGAGCTATACTCAACATTTTTCAGTGTTGTTAGTTGTGTTGGATTCTTGAGGTCGAGCAAAACAAAACCAAGCTAGTTTGTAATCCTTTTGAGATGCTTCTGATCTAATTTTGTAACATCGAAGATAAATAATAAAGCCTCCCCTACTGAGACAAAGGCCCGGAGACATAGGCAACCTTGTTAAACTCCATTTACAATATTATTGTTAGGGTTTGTTGTTCCTTATGTTTACTTTATGATCTGCATACTTTATGATGGTTGCAATATTCTTTCATTAATATCTTCTTCTTTTCTTAATTCCTAACTGGTAATTTAACACATGCTTAAAACTTAAGAAAGTATTTTCAAGATCATATTCGAATCACTCGTGGCCCAGCATGGGGCCGCCACGTGGCACCCCTATATTTGGTTGACGTTTTAAATTTTTTATGGGCTCCACGGGGGTCGAACCCCCGACCTCCGTGTGAGCAGAGTCTCCCCATGGACTAGGCCACCAACCCGCCTATGCTATGTTTCTTACCCATACATGTATTCAAAATTATATGAATTAAACCTTTGGTTACTTCAGCGGGGGGTCCGGGTCGGGGCTTAGACCCAGCGCTTGGAGGCAGACCCATACCATATGACCTTTAGTGTGGGAAACAATAGTCAAGCCATTGGGTGTGTAATTATAGGTCGTCTCTTAGCCACATGGGGCCATGCAACCACAACCTCCATCAGGAAAGGCGCTAACGCCCCAACGATGCGACAATTTCACCCAAATTTCAAAACAGTGCCCGTGCCAGGTTTAGGCATTGGAAAATACATAGAGCCAGGTTCAGTCACACAGATGTGCATTTTGGTGAGCAAGTACAACAAGATATTGGGAAAAACTTCTAGGGAGTGTATTTTTCTCAATTTTTGGCCAAACCATGTGCAAGAAGAGCCTAGCTAGGGGTTTTTGGACATTTTCGAGCCATTGGAGCCATATATTTTGAATTTTGAGCATTGTAAAGAACCGATTTTAACAATTTGAGCATATAATGGAAATGATCCATTGGAAGTTGGACCAGGAGATGTAGCCGAAGAGAGGGGTGAACTCCTTTATCATTTTGTTGTGTTATGTGTTTATGATTGTTTATGATGTTCATTTTAAGTAAAAAATCATTAATTTTATATGATTTCAACTTGATCCAATTGCCTAAGACACATACATATTCCACATGGAAAATTTGTATACACAAACCTTTTTCATTTTCAAATCAAGTTGGTATCAGAGCAAAGGTTTTTGAAGGTTTGATTGTTTGCAAGTGTTTTTTTTTTTTTTTTTTT
>ML777530.1:1451815-1490010 GCA_009831015.1 Picea engelmannii | reverse complement strand
AGATGAAATTTTCAGAAAATCCTTTTATGATATGACAAAAATGGTGAAAGTTTTATTTGAAGAAAGGAATGCAAGGTTCCAAGGCGAAATCTCAAATCCTCCAAGAGGTAATGAAGATAGTGGTGATAAGACTCCAAAAGGGAATGGAGGAAACGGTGATACTCCACCTCCTTCACCTCCATATTCCACTTATTCTACCATTTCACAACCACCTCCAAATTCTCCAAAAGAACATGGTAAAATTCATCCACAAACTCTATTGCTTAAGCTTGATATTAAGTTTGAATTGCCTATGTACAATGGAGAGGTAAATGCTGAGAAATTGGATAATTGGATTCATCAAATTGAATTGTATTGTAGGATACAAATAATCCAATATGATGAAACTAAGATTCAACTTGCTTCTCTTAGATTGGAAAGTGCATCACTCATTTGGTGGGAATCCAAAACTCAAGAGAACATGAAGAAACATGGTAAAGTTTTATCCTCTTGGAATGATTTTATTGTTGCAATTAAAAGCAAATTTTATCCATTAGCATACATGCAGAAAGCTATCATGGATTGGAAAAAATCTAGGCAAGCTAAAGGGAAAAGTGTGCAAAACTACACTCAAGAATTTATAAGAAGATCTTTGATTTTGGGTATAGATTTATCTTCTCAAAAAAATTTACTCAAATACATTGGAGGATTGCATAGCTATTTGATACACATGATTCTCATGTTTAACCCTACAAATATAGATGAAGTTTGTGTATTTGAAACTCATTTGGAAGCAAGAGGGAAGAATTCTCCTCAAGAGGGAAGCAAGAAGCCATTTTTTAATGAAAACGAAGGAAATAGGAAATTAAAAGGAAATGGAAAGAAGAATGCTTCCCTCAAGAAAGAGGGAGAAAAAATATCATGTAAACATTGTTGAAAATATGGCCATGATGAAGACCATTGTTGGAAACTTCATCTTGAAATGAGACCCAAAAATTTCAACAACAAAACTAAACCAAAGATTGTTGCAACTACACAACATGATTTAGGATCTGATTGGGGAGATGAAACAAAAATCACATCCATGGGTTTTCAAGGTAAGGACTCTATTTCCAATACTAGTTCTTTAGGTAGTAGCCTCAATGAAACTCAACATGAATAATAAATAATAGATCTTTTCCACATAAGGGTAATTTCAAAGCATACCAAGATAGATACTCTATTTGATATTGGTTCTCAAGCAAACCTCATTTCTGAAGACACTATCAAGAAATTGCATTTGGACACTACTCCTCATCCTAAACCATATATTCTAGGTTGCATATGTGGCAATGCCAAATTGCATGTGACAAGAAGATGTAAACTTAGATTTTCCATCACTGCAAACTTGATAGATGAGGTAGAGCTTGATGTTATTCCATTGGATATTTGTGGTATTGTTTTGGGAAGCCCATATTTATATGATAGGAGATCCATATTTCATCATCATGAGAACAAATATCATTTGTTTAAAAATGGAGTTGAGAACATTGTTAGAGCACATACAAATAAGTTGAATTTATCACTTGTAAATGCTGGACAAATGAACAGATTAGTCAATTCTAGTAAGAACTTTGTACTCTTGATGATCAAACCCAAAGACAATGTTGAAAAAGAATCTTTCCAAGGTTGTGATGAAAAGTTAAAATATGATTTATATGAGGTTGTTAACAAATATGATGAGATGTTTCAGGAACCAAAAGGATTGCCTCCTAAAAGAGGTATCCAACATGAGATTCAATTGCAGCAAGATTGTCCTCTTCCAAACATTGGCATGTATAGGATGTCAGTCGTGGAGAATGCTGAAATTATAAAACAAATCCAAGAGTTTCTTGACAAAGGGGTTATCATTCCAAGAACATTTCCAAGTGGATCACCAATTGTTTTGGTACCAAAGAAAAATGGTACATGGCACATGTGTGTAGATTTCAAAGCCTTGAACAAGATTACGATAAATAATCATTACCCTCTTCTTAGAATTGATGATTTGCATGATCAATTGAAAGATGCTAAGTATTTTACTAAGTTGGATTTTAGAAGTGGATATCATCATATTAGGATTGTTGAAGGAGACACATGGAAGACAACATTCAAAACAAAGAAAGGTTTGTTTGAATGGATGGTTATGCCATTTGGGCTTTGTATTGACCCTGCAACATTCATGAGAGTTATGAATGATGTTTTAAGGCCTTTTCTTGATGATTGTGCAATTGTCTACTTGGGTTACATTTTGATATTTAGAAAATATAGTGAAGATCATGTTAGGCATGTGAAGCACGTTTTAGATGTCTTGAAGAAAGAAAATTTGTTTTTAAAGATGTCTAAATGTGATTTTGGAAAGACCTCGCTTGTTTACTTGGGACATATTGTTGGAGTAGGAGAACTGAAAATATATCCTTCAAAGGTCAAAGTCATTTTGGATTGGCCCAAACCCAACAATGTAACAAAGATAAGAATCTTTTTGGGAGCAACCCGATATTGGAGAAAGTTTATTGCTAACTTCTCTTCAATTGTAGCTCCATTACATGCAGTGACAAGCATCAAGAAAATTTTCCAATGGGGAGGCAAGAAACAAAAAGACTTTGATGCATTGAAGGAGAATATTAGTTCAGCTCCAGTTCTCGCACTTCCTGATTTGAGATAGCCATTTGAGATACAAACAAATTCAAGTAACTATGTCATGGGAGCCGTTTTGTTGCAACATGGTAAGCCCATTTGTTTTCATTCTGAAAATTTTAATGGTGTTGTGATTAATTATCCTACATATGATAAGGAGTTATATGCATTGGTGAAAAATGTGAAAAAATGGAAACATTATTTGGTGGGAAAAGAAACGGTTATTCACACAGATCATCAACCATTGCAATACTTGCAATCACAAACAAAGCTACAACAAGCAAGGCACTTCAGATGGATGAGTTTTCTACAACAATTCCACTTGGTTATCAAGTATAAGAAAGGAATTTATAACAAAGTTGTTGATACGCTTTCTAGTCCTATTGTTAGTGCTTCATTTATTCTTAAGCATAATTCTATCATGCATGAGAGCTATGTTGAACAATATGCTTTAGATGTTGATTTTAAAGAGGTTTATGCAACTTTGTGTCATTCTAAACAAATTGAGGAATTGGATTAACATGTGCATGATAAGCTTTTGTATAATCT
This sequence comes from Picea engelmannii, assembly GCA_009831015.1. NCBI lineage: Eukaryota > Viridiplantae > Streptophyta > Pinopsida > Pinales > Pinaceae > Picea > Picea engelmannii. Next base: position 1,486,827 of record ML777530.1, on the reverse strand, counting down.
TGGCAAGCTATGTATTCCACAGGATGAAAGAGTCAACATTATAAGGGAAGCACATTCTTCTCTTATTGTTGGCCACTTTGGTGTAGGAAAGACGGTGGTTAATTTGCAAAGGTATTTCTTTATCTGCTACAAGTAAGCCTAGAAACAAAAATTTAGGATTGTATACTCCACTTCCGGTTCCTTCTCATCCTTGGGAAAGCATTTCCATGGACTTTATAGGAGGATTACCTACGTCTAAAAAGAATCATGATTATCTTTATGTTGCGGTTGACCATTTCAACAAAATGTGTATTTTGATGCCTTGTAAGAAGCAGGTTATAGCTAAACAAACGACACAAATGTTCTTTCAACATGTATGGGTACATTTTGGGTTGCCCAAATCCATTATTTTTTATTGAGATTCTCAATTTATTGGGAACTTTTGTTCAAGCTTATGGACACTCAAGAACACCAAGTTGAAAAAGAGCACAACTTTTCATCCACAAAATGATGGTCAAACAGAAGTGGTGAATAGAACAGTAGTACATCTTCTTCGTGGTTATTGTAGCAAACATCCTAAGCTTTGGGATGAGCACCTACACTACATTCAACATGCTTATAACTGAGCTAAGCATTCATTGGCTCAAACATCTCCATTTGAGGCATGTTTTGGTTATTTTCCAAAATCTCCTTTAGATTTTATCTTTGGGAAGGATATTTCTATTGATGGTCATTATGACATTGATAGAGCAAAGAAGTTCATTGAACAAAATCAGTTGGTGCATCAAATGGTACAAGAACAATTGGAAAAGAGCTAAGCCAAGTACAAGAAAAGACATGACAAGCATCATGTTGATCACAGTTTCCAAGTTGGAGATGAAGTTTGGATTTACATTAGCAAAGAGAGGCATAAAGGAGAAGTTACAAAGATGAAACCAATTAGATATGGACCTTTCAATATTCTTGAAAAGATTGGTAACAAAGCCTTCCATTTGGATTTTCCTCCTTATATGAAAATGTATGCAGTTGTTAATGTTGATAATTTGAGATTGTATGATCCTCCTTTGATATATGATCAAGGAGAGAATGTGCAGATTCCTTCCATAGATGACTTCTCACCATAATATATTTCAGAATTGCATGAGGACACAATCCTTGACAGAAAGATAAGAACTTCAAAACGAGGGAATGTGGAGTACCTTTGTGTTGGTCTTAAAGACACAAATCCAAGCAAAGATAAATGTATTGAGGTTATAAAGGTGAGGGAAATGTACCCTCATCTTCAGATTGACTGAAAGTAGTCTTTTGGAGGTCCTTCCCAATGGGGAGGAGTGATCTAGAGGATCAAAAAAATGCTCAAAAAATCAAAGTGCTCGAAATTGCTCGAAAATGGATTCATTATGTAAATCTCATCCTCATTCGTATGAGAGAGATATCGCATTCTGTCTATTTTCCCAAACAGGAAAAAAAATGTTGATTGTACAATCTGTACAAGCCACCTAGCAATTAACCATACGACTGTACGATCGATGTGTATTACTGATGTGGCAGGGCTAACTGGGTAGGTGTTACATGGAACAATCCATGGTTGACACATGGCATGTTTTGTGGTGAATGAAAGGGTGTAACATGGCCCAACTGGGGGCTGCCAAGTGGCACCCCCGTATTTGGTTGATGTCTTGAAATTTTCACGGGCTCTGTAGGGGTCGAACCCCCGACCTCCATGTGGGAAGAATATCTGCATGAGCTAGGCCACCAACCTGCCTATGTTTTGTTTCTTACCCATATATGTATTCAAAATTATTTGAATTAGACCTTTGGTTAATTTGGTGGGCGGTCTGAGCCAGGGCTTGGCCCCATCCCTTGGATGTGGGCCCATACCATATGACCTTTAGCATGGGAACCAATGGTCAAGCCGACGAGTGTGGAATAATAGGTCGGTTCTCAAGTACATCGGGCCACACGACCACAACCTCCATCGAGAAAGGTGTTAATGCCCTAACGGTGCAACAATTTCACCCGAATTTTGGAATGGTGTGCATGCCAGGTTTAGGCACGAGAAAACAAATAGAACTAGGTTCAGCCACATAGAGTTTTTTTTTGGTGAGCAGGTATAACAAGTTATTGGGAAAAACTTCTAGGAAGTGTATTTTTCTCAAATTTTGGCCAAACCAGGTGCAAGAAGAGCCTAGCTAGGGGTTTTGTACATTCTGGAGCCATTGGAGCCATCTATTTTGCATTTTGGGCATTGTAGAGCACTAATTTTAACACTTTGATCATATAATGAAAATGATCCATTGGAAGCTGGACCAGGAGATGTATCCCAAGAGAGGGGTGAACTCCTTTATCATTTTCTTGTGTTATGTGTTTATTATGATTATGATTGTTTATGTTGTTCATTTTAAGTAAAAACTCATTAAGTTTATGTGCTTGCAACTTGATCCAATTTCCTAAGACACATACATATTCCACTTACAAAATTTGTATACACAAAACTTTTTCATTTTTAGATCAATTCTATATGTCTTGGATTTGGAACGTCAACCTATCCAATAAAATTCTAAACCGTTGGTCATAGTCCCACATGATTTCTCCTTGTTTCTTCTTGATCTCCTTGATTTCATTAATACATCAAGATTCTAACTTAGGCTCCTGAAATTCATTAAGTAGGTCTCACTTAATCTCTATCAGGGACCTCACTTGTCCCATTGGCATAGTGGAAATGTACTTCATGTAACATCTCAAGAATTTATCCCTGAACGTGATTTTTAGCTATGCAATATTTGTTGCTCTTTATGTGATCCTCCATCTTCCTTCCTTTATGTTGTTCCTCTACATCATGCCTCATATTCCTCTGAGGTTGTGACACTCTGAAACAACCAAGGGGCTCAAAATTCATCACATTGTCCCTTGGGATTAGTACTACTCCTCATACTACTACTACTACTACTATTATTGGTATTCCCCTTGTTGGTGCAAAATCGAGACCAGGGTTCTCAGAAGTTACAAAAAAAAAATATAGTTGTATTCTAGGAACGTTGGCATATTCAACCTTCCACAGGGGAAGCAGATCTCATCTAAAGTGTAGATGAGACTTGTGTGATGAAGGGAGTTATAGAGAATGCAACACCAGATCTATTTCTACACTACTCAGATCCATATATTAATCATTAAAGTTGAGTTGCGATAGTAATCAGATACTAACTAGATAAAAAAAATCAATTATGCAGTGGAAATGTAGATCCATTCACAACATAACAGATAACCATAAATAAATAAAATAGGGCCCCAAATCACACCATTCTATTAGCTGCAACAACACTAAAACCTTCATACAACATAGATCTGATAGATCATTCTTCAAACCTCATATAAATTCCATACATATTCTCACAAAGAAATATCTAATCCCCCATATCCCATTATAAACTCAAAACCTACTACATATACAATACATGGACCATTACAATATCTAGTCATGATTATACTAACCATATCCTGACCCAGGAAAACAACAATAGTGACAATGCGAACAATAGCAACATCAATCCTCTCACTAACCCTTTTCTCGTTACATTTCCCATTTATTTATACTTTTGCATATTTTATAAAGTCACTTGACTAAATCAAATATTCTCTTATCTAATTACTAGATTCTTTTCTTTTCCTCCCCTGGTATTGTGTGTTTCATTGTCTTCTACACTTCTAGATGGTGTGTGATACATTTGATTTTTTATGTTGCTTCTAGACTTCCAGTTGGCACGCAATGCTTCACCAAAACTGAGTATTTTTCAAAATGAAGAGCCCAATAGGCCCCGACCACAATTGTTGACTTTCCCCAAGTCAACCTTCCACTTCTTTACCAAGGCCTTCCTGAAACGAAGGGCCCAAATTAAATACAATTTTAAGGGCTTGTTGGCATAAATGGTCATAACTCCCCAAGCAGTCATTCCACTTTCATACCAAAATAGAAGCTCCCGTAAAAAACTCTTGAGATCCAACAACATCTAGTTCCACGGGATTAGTGGTGAACAGAGTCTTCCACTTTGTGTCTGCAACAAAATCCAATTGATGGATCTGTACATACATATCTTGAACTGCAGGTTTGAATTCCCTTAATTATTTCTTGGAGGTCTAGGTAGCTTCAAACATTTCATCCAATCTATTTTCAGCCTCTTCGATTTCAACAAACTTGGCCTGTTGTGCAATATGATCTATGATGGCATGTGCTTCTGCATTCATATGATGGATATGGACTCTCAATTATTCATCTAACTTATTCCTTCTTTCCAACAAGCCAACCCAATCATTAACCATGGTAAAAAGATTGAAACATTCACCAGTCTAGTTGGGAAGGAATGACCCAAAAATATCCCCTTCCACAACTACTTTTGTGATCTTCTCAAGCATGTCCTTTGGTTGTTCCTTCTCCTTTAGAATAATTGTGTCCATTTGCTGCTAGATACTATATGTTTTATTATCCATCTGGGACCATGCATCTACAATAAATTCAACACGTTTCGCTGGTGTAACCTGAGTAATATCTTCTCGTAGTTGAGGGGCAACCTGTTGGAACTTAGGCCAAACTTCAGCCAACGTCCCAGATACAACATCCAATTTTGATTGAGCCTATGATCACAATAGGTGTTCTTGTTCTATGTCCTATGATAATATCTATAACTCATGCCTCAAGTGTTGGATATTTTATGTTAAGTCTTCATTATCCTGCTCTATAGAAATGACGTGTTTCTCTATCTGGGTAGAAAAATATCTTATAACATTCATCAGTTTTGGTGTAGGCTGAGACAAAAAATCTTCACTATTGACACAAAGTACATAGGTATCCTTGAGAAAAGTGGTTGGGCACTTGCAATTGACCTCTCAGAAAAGTTGGGTGTCCCAACGCTTCAGACTGGGAGAAGTAGCATGAAAGCTACAAGCAAGTATTTCTTGAATAGTCTGAGAAAACCTATCTTATTTCTAGACACATTTGTAGGATTTCACAACATTGTTGAGGATCTTGGAGGAAAGGATCAACTTGTTTGTGATTAGAACTCGTTCTCTAATCCACAATGGTTTCTCTTTGAATATCCACAGGGTTATGTGAAGGATATGAACCTGACGAACCCTTTTATTCTACATATTTCTCTCTCTTTGGATTGAGGACAATCTCTTGAGGAAGGGGTTGAGGAACATTATGCATGGGAAGGGGAAAATTTATCTGTGGAACCTGAGGTGAAGGAGATGGAATATGGACAATACTTCCATTGGCTACATTTTATGGATCAATAGATTTAGACTCAACCATTTCAGTAACAAGATGAAAGGGGATTGGGGAGATGAATGATGGAACAATCATAGAAAGGGTATGGTGCGATGGAATGGTTTCTTCATTAATTTTGAGAAACAGTTACTATAGGGTCATCAATTATATTAATAAAGGGGACATTGGGAGACACAAAGGTAAAACCCCGTGTTTGCGGTGGAAGTGAAGCAATTGGGATGGAATCAATGATGATAGGGGGTGTAGTAGAGGATGATGGGAAACTAGTGAAAGATTTCTTGGTGGGAAGTGAAAAAACAACTTCAAAGGATTCTTTTAAATGCTTACCAGTGAATATAGCGTTGTCAAGAATGGATGATAGTGGCGACTATCGAATGGACCTTGGTAGGGATTCTTCCTCCTCTTATGATTTTGAACTTGAAGACATGTGTTGTCTCTTGATTGTTGCACTAGAACTTGGAACATTTGTTGTAGCTAGAGCCTCCCGTTGTGAGATTATATATAGCTGATAAGACACCCCCAAGGGTTTTTGAACTTTCTTCACTCCCTGCCTTGAGAAAACCTCCTTTTCCAACACTTTTTCATCCAGGTAATGCGGAAATGGTGGAGTGTGGAACTTCTTAGAATATGTAGCTCATGTCCTCACGAATGTGTGATCCATGTTCATGCCAAAATAGACTTTGTTGGTGTTCCTATTGATCAATTCCTGCAAAATCCTCATGTGTTTGGTGGTATTGATTAAATCATTGTACCATTGGAGGAAGGCAACAATATTGAATGATACATTGGTGGAATTTGTTCTTGTTATGAGGAAAATCACTATATGGCATGGGGTAAACCACAACAGATGGAAATGACTGCAGAAATCAACTCTAATATCAGGTATGCTATATAAACATATATGATAACACGACAATATAAAGAGCCTACCTTGTCCAGACGTTCGATGAAGTTCATCGTTGAGAACTTGACTCAAAGTAATATACCTGCAACTTGTCCTCAACAACCAATATATGCAAGAATGTGGTGATAATATATAAAATTAGCAAATTCAATAGCATAATCCATCACTATTCATAACAAATACTCCCATGGAATAACAATTCAAATATTTTCAAGACATTAATTGGACGAGAAAATAGTATTTCTATTAAAATGTAATCAATAGAAGTGTATGAATGACAAACTTTTGTGTCGGCATGTTCGGAACCGAGAAACTAAGTCCCTTCTAGTTGGGTCTCCACCACTTCAATCCTCCACCAAAGGCAAGATCATATAAGAGATACAATCAGATTCTCCATCAGATAGGGAAGATCTTGGGGGATGAACAATGTGTTTAGACTTAAAAGGACAAAGGGATGTAAAATCAATATGAAGTGAATAATTTCTCCATAGTAACTTTTCTCTCAAAGTTGAATTCTTCTCCTTCTTTTCCACATCTTGGATATGGCCCATTTATAACCTTCAAATGGAACTGAAGGGATGAGTCAGAACGTTTCTACTATATGGAAGGTCAAGGATCATGGATCATGTGACGTGACATGGGAAATCGAAACCAGTTTTTAATTTTGGGCACAAAACCCGATGTACACAGGATATAATGGTGGAACCTGCGTATACACATGTTTTATAGTTGTTAGGGCATGTATATGTGAAAAAATATTATTTTTAGCTCTGGGAATTGCAAAAAGGGACTTCAAGTCTGCATAGGGAAATGGAAAAGGCCTTCTGAGCAAGTTGCATGGGGTGAGGAAATTCTTCTATAACATATGCCCCCTAATGTGTGAGGTCATGGGAGTATCTGTGATGGCCAAAATACATTATAATTCCCAGAAGTGGAGTAATGGAGACCCAGCTATACGAACTAGTTGCTCATAAGAATATTACAATCCATAATGACTTTGTACACATGGATATCAATTTGAATTACACTGCAAATCCATGTGGAAATATACCAAATAGTTGTTCATGGCCATGAATAAGCAATACAAAGTAGATACATGCCATAGGATATCATAGTCACAAACAAGGACCATTGAAAAGTAGTGTCAAAATCAATTTGAAGATGACTATATACAATGGAGTACAATCTGATCTCCCATGATCACTGAAGTCATATAGGTATTGGTCCAATGAATGATAGCAACAACTCAGGAAAGTCACAACTATAAACCAATGTCTTCAAGTCTTATACACAATCTGCCAAAGGTGCAAGTCTACATCATGTGAGTAGAGGAGTTGAGGTTGAAAATAATGAGACTTTGTTTGATTACCGGTCATTATGGTATATTGTTAACAAGCATGAGACAACCTACCAATAATGAAAGTAGGTATCAAGGCACCGAGTACATTCTTACAAGTGTCAATAAAGGTATTGAGGTAGAACACTTGAATAATCCATCAATCCTAAGACATTGATGTATTCCCAATTGTTAATGGAGAGAGAAACTACCATTGATGATTTCAAGCCTCTAGATACTCATAGGACTCTAGGCCTCGTTTCCATAATATATGAGATGAATTTTATGGAAGGAGACCCACTGAAAGGGGATCATTAAGGCATCTCGCATCATTGAACATGAGGTATAAAGCACTAGCTTGATGATTTGGAGGAACTCGGATGAAGATGATGTTCACGAGCCAATGACCTTGTGCATCTCTCGCATGCACCAGATGCAAGTAGTGCATGAAAGAGACCCTTTGAATAGAAACCAATAATGAAAACTGCCGACAAAGGCAAGGAAACCACCAATAAGGCTAATGGAATCCAAGACACTACATGAATTCCAATGTGTGAATAGATTTCTTGTCGTTGAACATAAGGGAAACCCCCCATTTAAAGACCAATGAGGAGATGTCTATTTTTGGGTTCAAGGTTACCTACCCATAATGAAAGTAGGACCAAGGTACACGGTAGGACTACAACTTCATGTGACTCTACAATACACCAAGGGTTTGGCCGACATGCAAAGTCAAGAGCTCTGAGAAATGGACGACACAGGCTTATAGACATCCTTTGAACAAGAGCATGAGACATATGGAGGACTCCAACAACATAGACTTGATAATGAAACTTTGTGATGTAGGAGGCACCAATCAAACTCTCCATAGGGACCGGAAGAGTAACCATTCGGAGGAGTAAAATCTAAGTAACAAACTCAAATTCCTAAGTTCATGCTAAACCAAAAATTTGGATGACAAGTGGACTCAAAAGGTTTTTCTCTATTCAAAGGTGACACAAATGCTACCAACATGAGATAATATTCTTTTCCCACCCGTCTTTTTTTGTTTTTTCATAGACAAATGAATGCTATGATACAAGAGAGGAAACGAGTGTCGTGAGTAAGCAACTAGTTCCAACAGTGTAACATACCTATTCTCAATGCAAGGAGGTGCATGTAGGATGTGGACACTCGGGGGAAAGTTTCCTCTTGGGGTACAAGGTTTCAAGATGCAAATGATATAAACAAGGCTCTGCTTGGTTGATGATGCTAACTGGTGACGTAATAGGCTTATAATGAAAAAGTGGGAAATGACAATAGGCTCAATACTTCAAGAAAGAGAATGAGATACAATTACAACTTAACTCCAAAGAGTGTCCTTTTTCATAAATTTAGTCCCCTAAGCCCGAAAAAGTATAAAAGAATAACCAAGAGAACTCTTCTAGCCACTAGTGACTAGAGTATTCCTTTCTTGAAATTAGTCTACTTGGTCCGAAAAAGGGTTAAACTTACACCAACTAGACGTCCTTTCAGATCCAATTAATGAGTGTGAAAGAGACATGAAGTTCACTCGAAAATATTTTTTCTTTTTTGAAAGAGTCGGAAAAGAGCTTAAACAAGACTCGGGGGATGTTTTTCTAAGTAGCATATCATGGAAGAGGCAAGGGCTCCTGTGTAGGATTTATATGGAAATTCATAAACTCACAGAAAGTTGAAACAAGCTTGGGAAAACCCAAATATTTCCAAGTCGAGGAGGATAAAATACTTGCAGAGGTTACCTTTTCTACAATATATCAAAAAATGCCCCTTATCTAGAAAGGTGTAGAATAAAGAAGTCGATTCTCCACAAGATCATTCCAATCAAAGGAAACCACCATAGGACTTAGAGGGAGTGCACTCAAGAGAGTGGAATGCTCCCTTGTTCAGAAGATACAGGACTAGAAATATTAAGAACGTGGTCGAAATACGCATAACCCTCCAAAAGAAGAGTGGGATTGATCGAATATTGCATCAACAATTTCACTTCCTTAGACTTTTCACTCTCTAAGAGAAGAGTGGGATCGATCTAAGATTGCATCAAAATGACCACTTCTTCAACTGTTGGTTGAATAAGATGTGAGACAACAAGGTCAAGAGACACATCACTCCCAAAAAAAGGAGTGGTGTTGGCCGAAGATTGCATCGATGTGACCATTGTATCAACCAAAGAAGGACTATAATGTTGGGAAACCAAAGACGACTCAAAACCCGAAGGGCCCCTAGGCAAGGACCACGCTTCTTATACCACAATAGTAGCAGGGAATAAATTAGTAAGGTGATCTCCTTTGCAAATCCTACAAAGGATATTGGGATTATGTCTTATTCTTTGAGGCTTCTCAATCATATGAATCCCCCCAACATGACCTACAATGGATGGTGACATGCTCTTAGCATGACTTGCATAGGCTAGTAGAAAATATCCAACATAAATTGCATAGGTTGGTTATGAATTCCCAACATGACTAGCAGAGGTTGGTGATGAACCTTCAACATGACTAGAAGAGGTTGATGATGAAACCCCAATGTGACTAGCAGAGGTTGGTGATGAATTCCCGACATGACTAGCAGAGGTTGGTGATGTATGTGTAGTGTGACTACCAGTGACTAGATTTGTGCCCCCAGCATGACTTGCAGCGACTAGTTTCTTGTCTTCAACATGACTTGCAAAGGTTTTCGACCAATATCCAACATGACTAGAAGAGGTTGGTGATATAATGCTAGTATGAATTGCAGTTACTGGACTGGCAAGAATTGGTTGCGACATTTGAGACCAAGGTTTCGGGAAAGACTAGTTTTGATAAATTACGGGCCAGGAAGGGTTCTGTTATACATAATGGCCCTGTCCGGAAGGAAAGTATCCTCCTCCAAAATGATTCATAAACGGTTGTAAGTGTGTCATCACCGAGGAATATTCTTGCAAAGAGAATGCGACATGAAAAGGGTTACTCAAGTGAGGGTATAGGTTTCCCCCAGATGAAGGAACATCGTGAAGGGGGTTTCCCATACTATAAAACTGACTCCCCTTAGATGAAACAACAGAGGAAAGATGAAGGTCCACCATGGAAAAAGTGTTCGTAGGAACCGTCATAACAGAAGAAAAATAGATGGACATGATGTAATAAGTAGAATGACTGCCCATTTGAGCACTTTCTCCTGGAAAAGTGAAGCTAGGATTGGATCAATAGGAATGAATATTCCAACTTCCTATCGTAAGAGTTGGTTGAGTGATATGACTCCCACCAAATGAAAATGGAGAATAAGGAGGCATCATGCCCCTGGACCCAAAACTAGGATTCACATAAGAAGGTGAGGCAAAGGATGGAAAGTGTGAAGACATCTTTGGAATACCAAGAGAAATATGATTAGAGGCCCAAGGTATTTATTTAGTATCATTATTCTATTTACCACTAGGTAATACAAAAGGATTCGTCCCCGTGGAATGAGAAAATACCATGGGTTGTGTAGCTCTAATTGAGGGAGTCACAGGGGCTCCACTAACCATATCCATGAAGACTGACGATGCAATACAAAATTTCAAGGTTGACTAACAATCAAAGAGAACAAAAGAAAAAGGAAAATATGCACACAAACAAAATATAGTGGTTGAAAGGGGCCTTCCTCACTAGAGTAGGTATCTCTCACCCAAGAGGGGACTGATACTCCCTTCAAAATATTGGAGGTATCAAAATCATTTATAAGGGCCCTCGTGGTATTAACAATGCAATTAGTCAAATCCCCCCGGAGAGGTAATCCTCCATAAAGGTTGTGTGTTTTCTGAACCTTATATGACTTAGGGTACCCACAGAGTAACCCCTGCAAGTAACCTATGTGGCTACCTATGTCAAAGAACTAAATCCACCATGATATAACCAATGTGTAGGAAAACAATTGTAAGTCAAGTCCACCATATGGGCAGGGTAACAAAGCCAAAAATATTGAAAGCACCCCCTCTCACAAAGGTAAAGGTACTAGAAAGACCCCCAGATGCGAATAGATCCCCAGGAATATCTTTGATGCTCAGAAGGTATTAGAGGGATATCTCTACAACCAACATCACGCGACCTCATGCTTAAATCCGGTGTGAGAGGAGCCTCCTAATGTCACCAATTATACAATGGATTTCACCACTCCCTTAGTCAAAAACATATGTTGAGTTTAATAGCCTTGGACAAGTTTACTCACAAAATCCTATTCCAAGGCTCTATATCTTAAGCTAGTTTGTGTATCCTGAAAAATAAAATCCTGTCTAATCAATTTTAAATTAATCATCGTTACTTTTAGTGTCTTTGTTTACTCAAAAGATGTGGTCGTGAAACTGATGATGTTATGACTCAACAAGTAAAATAAATGAATATGAATATAATGCAAAGTCCTAACTTCAATTCTCAACAAATGATAAACTTTTCAAAATGCAACTTTCAATTCAACTCTGCAATCTCAATAAGATACAATCTTTCCATGTATATCATGATCAATATTAATATCAAACAACCCAAAAATCAAATGCCAAAATGTAAAATGTATATTTTTTGTATTTTTAATATAAAGAAATGAAAATGCAAGGACTGAACCACAGCTTGATATATAGACCCTACTGTAAGAAGAAAGAGACAAACCAAGAAGGATATCAAGAAGGAAACACCCAGCCCAAAATGCAAGGAAAACCAATGAAAAATATGATGAGAAAGAAAAACCTCCTGAAAATTCAACCAAAGAAAGGTTTCCTATCACTTTGCATGCACTCATCAGTTATGACAGAGACCCAATAAGAATCAACAACCATCAAAACTCACCCAACAAGCACCAAACTTAGCAATCAAGTAAAAATATTGATGTACGTGACTTTTTAGGAAAAAATTGTGTATGTACGCGCCCTATAGAATGACAACTCGGGTATGTACGCATCTGTCAAGGGAAAAATCGCGTATGTGTATTAAAATACTGTCAGATTAAGGACAAGGCCAAGAAACTTAGATTCAAAATGAAAATAGGATGTCAATCCATCAGACGACAGGAAAACTCAAGCTAACCGAGACCAATCAAAGAAGAAAAACACTCCAAACCACAAAATAGAAGATTTAATCCCTAGTATGGTCGCCAATTCTGTTACGAGTAAAATCACTTTGTGGCATGGGGTAAACCATAAAAGACATAATGACTTTAAAAATCAACTCTAATCTCAAGTATGCTATATAAACAAACATGCTAACAAGACAAGATAAAGAGCCTACCTCGTCCGAATGTTCGATGAAGACCATCGTTGAGCACTCAACTCAAAGCTATATACTTGCAACTTGTCCTAACCAACTAATATACACAAACATATGGTGATAATATATAAAGTTAGCACATATAATAGAATAATCCATCAATATTCATAATGAACATGCCCATGGAATAACAATTCAAATATTTGCAAGACATTAATTGAATGAGACGAGAGTATTTCTATTAAAATATGATCAATAGAAGTGTATGAATGACAAAATTTTGTGTCAGCATGTCTCGAAACTGAGAAACTAAGTTCCTTCTAGCTAGGCCTCCACCACTTCAATCCTCCACCAAAGGCAAGCTCATATAAGAGAGACGATGAGGTTCTCCATCAAAAAGGGAAGAGCTTGGGGGATGAATAATGTGTTCAGACTTAAAAGGACAAATGGATGTAAACTCAATATGAAGTGAATAATTTCTTCAGAGTAACTTTGCTCTCAAAAGTTGAATTCTTCTCCCCTTTCCACAACTTGGATATGACCCATTTATAGCCTTAAAATGGAACTGAAGGGATGAGTCAGAATGTTTCCAGTATATGGAAGTTCAAGGATCATGGATCTTGTGACGTGACATGGAAACCCAACACCATTTTTTTAATTTTAGACACAAAACCTGATGTACGTGGGATTTAATGGTGGAACCTGCATATACGCATGTTGTATAGTTGTTAGGGCACGTATATGTGGAAAAATATTATTTTTAGCTATGGGAATTGCAAAAAGGGACTTCAAGTCTGCATAGGGAAATGGAAAAGGCCTTCTAAGTAAGTTGCATGGGGTGAGGCAAATCTTTCTATAACAGTTCTAGTTTGCCAAGTCTCAAATCTCATAGCTATTTAGATATTTTGAGTCATTGCGAGCTCCCACCCTTATGGGGGGATCCATTTCCACATGGTGAGTGCAACTAAAAGATATCCATAAACGAAGTATCCACCCCTCTCATGCATATCTCCACAAGCCTGTAGCATCTCATTCATTAAGTACTTGCACCAGTTCATTTGTGTGCCCTATGCACAAAAATTAGAAATTGACGAAGCATCCAGTGTGCACTCCCCCTTGGAATAGTTTTACATTGCTTTGCTTGCAATCCAGTAACAGACGCATCAAACAGTCTCATCATTGATCCGCTCAAGTATGGCTCCACGTCCTCCATGTATGGTACCAAACTTATCATAGAGGTTCAACTCACCCTTTTTCGACTGTGCTTCCATGAACCTTGGAAGCCCTTTGTGACATCTTCTCCTTCCATGGAAATACCTTTCAATTGATGGATATCAACAACATGGATTGGATACTCTCGGTCTAGTTGTAGTGTAGCTAGATAAGTTGTGGGGGGTCTGGAGGGCCCATAGTGATAAGAGTAGAGGCCATTCAATGTAAGGTGGACTAGGTCCACTATATTATTAAATAAGGCCCACTATGGTAGTTATCTATGTTATTATAAACATAATAAATGTAAGAGGACTTACTAGAAGGTTCTACTTCTAGAAGGTTCCACCTCTGAATGTTCTTAGATGGTTGGTAGCACTATATAAATAGGTTCAAGCAATGTAATGGGGTGTGAAAAAGAATTATTCTATTTGGAGTGTGTATCTCATTAGGAGGTTTCCCCCTCGAAGAGGCAAGTGAACATGAGAGTATCCCTTCCATAATAGGATCCATTTTATGGTGTTTCCCTACCCCAAGGGTTTCATATGAATAAAGTGGATATTTTACTATATTTCTCTTGGATATTTGTATGTGATTGTGTATTCATATCTCTGGTATTTAACAACTATTATCCCTAGGTAAATGGTCTTATAGAATCTACTAATAAAAATTTCATTAGAATCCTAAAAATATTGTGACTAACCATCAAAGAAGTTGGCATCTAGCTTTACCAAATTCCCTCTAAGATGATAGAGTCACACCAAAATCATCTTTAGGGAATTCTCCTCTCTTCCTAGTGTATGGTAAAGAGGCTATTCTTCCTACCCATATCTTCTTACCTTCTCTAAAACTTTCCTAGTATTCCCAAGAAGACAATTGTCCAGTTATGCAACACAAATTTATTACTCTTATTAAACTAGAGGAAGAAAAATAAAAATCCAAGGAAAAGATAGACCAACATCAAGAGATAGTAAAACATTGGTTTGATAAATGTTCAGTTGAAAACAAATATTTTCAAGTGGGGGACCTAGTACCGAAGTGGGACAAAGTTGATAATGCTAAGGGTAAGCATACTAAGTTCCAACAGTTTTGGCTTGGCCCATACCAATTTCAAGAGAGAATTAAAGTTGAAAATTTTAATCTCAAAAAATTGGAAGGAGAGACTAAAGAGATCCCTATCAATGACCATATATTAAAGAGATATTTTTCATGATCACTTGGGGTGATTTAGTTTTGTACATGGCATTTTTCCTTTCCTTACTTGCAATTTGTTTCATTTATCCAGTTGTACCTTACTTTTAAACGCATTTGTTTATTCATTATCTTTTATGTTGTTTATTTATTTGTCTTCAAGTGATTGATAATTGGTTTATCAACTCAATTAGTCTCTTCTATTATAGTATTACTAAAGATGTTGGAAAGAACCTCCTTCATGAAATTGTCTTAAAGACTCCTAGAAGAGGGGAATCTATGCTACCCATTTTTTCTAGTAGAGTGTGACATCAAGGGATTAACGGTCAACAATGGAAACTTTGAGATGGACAAATATTATAAATATGGATAAAATATTAAATTGTACATGTGGAAAAATATCAACGGAGTTGGATGTGAGTATGGTGTTTCCATTTCCATGGAAGTACTCATATGGAAGCTCCAGGACTTACATGCAAACTAGAAATACCATCCTACAGGTATTTTGCAAGTATTCTCCGAAATTATCATTCACTCCACACTATTGCTCCTACAAAAGGTAGACTCGTGCCTACTACAAGTGTTGACCATGCTTTCATATCAAAGAAAATCTCATATCGCCCCACTTTCTTCACACCCTATTTACATATGCAATATATATATACAAAATCTATAAGGGCAAGCATAATTTGAACAATAAAGGAAGTTAAAAGAACTATAAAAAGTGTGGGAAATACAAGTAAACACATTAGGGCTATAAATACTCTCTGTCAATGGGGATGTGCTTGTGTGATACATGCATCTTTGTTGGGGCTATGGACACTCACTTGAAGCAAAACAATGTTGGGAAAATAGAGACGGGGAACAAAATTTGGTATGCAATCACTTACAAACAATATTTTGTGGTGTCATCCCTCAACAAGGAAAATTCCATTTTAAACACTTGAATTATAGAGAATTCCTAGAAGTTGTTATTAAAAGTTGAAATCTTTCAAAAATAAAATTTTTCCAAAGTAGAACCCATGGTATAGGGGAAAGGATGTGTTTTCATTGAAGGATATATCATAAATATCCTAATGTAATATAACATATGAGATCCCTTAGAATAGAGATATTTGGTTCATATCGTGTGTCTCTAATTGTTGTGGTCTACAACAACTCCCACTGAATTTTCTTATTTCGAGAAAATTAAATGCCCCCCCTACTGAATTTTACAACAACTATGAAAAGAGAACTGAATTTTCTTATTTCGAGAAAATTAAATGCCCCCCCTACTGAATTTTACAACAACTATGAAAAGAGAAGGATAGTCCTCAGATATAAGAGTTCTTATGATAATTTCAAAAGGAAAAAACTTCAATAACTTTTGGTTTCATTATTTCTTATGAATCTGTTGCATGACAGTATTTTTTGCTTAAAAATTGGTTTTCAAAAATTTTGTTCTATCGGATTCATTTTAAAGCCTTAACCATAATTTACTTGGTTTCTTTGGATAATGCGCATACAATTGACACATGTCTTAATTATTTCCTTCTGATTGGCTCATTGCTATTTTATTTTTTGGGATCGTGGAATGATGTATAACCTTTTCCACAAGTTTCTCACAACCTGCATCCCACAAACCTTGGGGGACAATCCTAGCAGACTTTTCCTAGTGGGATCATGAGTACACTTATTATATGTTTCACATAACACACAACCTACAAGCCTATAGGGTTTTCCCTTTTCGGGCATTTCTCATCAGGATACAATCTAGCGTTGTTTCGTGTTTACTCATAGCTCGTGACCCACAAGCTTAATGAGATCACCTTTTTGTAAGAAAGTGTTCCCTTATTATTTTTCTTGAAACCAATACTCTGCAAGCCTATCAAAATTATCCTAGTGGTATTTTATTTTTGGGGTCACGTGGTAACTTACGACATAACTTTCCAAAAATTTTGCATCCCCCAAACCTTGTGGGAAATCCTTCACGGACTTTTCCCATCGAGGTGGTAAATTAACCTTATGGAATCTTCCCAAGTCCCATGACCTATAATCCTCTCGTATCTTTCTTCGTGGGATGACTCTGTCCAAGTGTTAAATTATTCTCCTGCAATATTATCCCCCTACGATAACTTCTCCTTCAAACATGTACCGAAAACACTGCTTATACTCTATCGTTCCTACCTGTGAAAATATTGAATTTAATGCATTAATCGTTTGACAGTAGGATGACATGAAATAGAGTTTAGACTTGATTGATTAACCATGGGAAATTATTACTAGAAGCAGGTGGTGGTTTAATGTATACCAGTGCAAGCCTATATTTGGTTATTACAAATGTTTCCTAAGTGATTATCATCAAAAGGGATTTCACTATTATAGAACAAAATTTTCCATTTCTTTTGATTTTTTTATCTAATGTGAAAACCCTTACTCCATTGTGTATTGTACAGGTTAGATGAGCCCGAAATGTCTAGATCTCAAGGATGTCGAGGGAAGCCCCTGCCTACCAATGCCCCAACCTAGGCATAAACTCAAGAAACTCTTCTCTTTTCAAATACCAATTATTTTAATGGAATCAAGGGGTTTCTCACATGGAATGAAATGTATAGAAAGTTCAACAACAAATACTTTCGAACAGAGGATGAGTACATAAACGTATACAAAAACATCAAGAGAAGCAGATTATATGCCATAGCAACCCGACCAACCATCCTACCATACAACGATGTAGTTCGATGGGCATATGCACACCTATATGCAAAGACATAAATGATCATAAATGAAGTAGGAAATCTATTAGCTTCATTGAAGGAAGACGATCTCCAAAAAATGTATTATTTTCCAGTGTTGGATGTCTTTCTTAATAAGCCATTTATGGATACATTTATCGACGATAATCCCATGCCAATAAACATTATTCAGGAATGGTGGGATGAATATGGGTCTTTTTTCTTCAAGATTAGCAAAGTGTACAACATACAATATTTTAAGGTTCCATATCAACTCCGTGTGGCTATAGTCTACAAGCTCTTTGGGGAAGGGATGAGGGTTCATTTCAAGCTAGAATGGGTCCCAATTGAAAAAATTGTAGCATAAGTAGGGAAAATTTCCAACTGCGCACATATCTTATCAACCAAAATCTTCCAAAATTCCAAAGAATCACACACCAACAAAAAACCAGGTCTTTCTATGTTAGCTTTCTTGATTGATGCAATTTGAGTTTCTATTTCTTTTCCATAAATGAATTGGAGTTGGAACCCAAATTCTGCTCCCATCCATGTCTGTTGTTCAGAGCTGTGGGAGAGAAATTTTAAAAACTATTTCTATGAAATATGTGATTACTTTATAGCCCCTTTATTTCATGTTATTTTTGGCCAATCACTATAGAGGTTATCTCCATAAATCCTTGAAACCCTATGAGAAATAGGAGATTGTTATATGGAGAAACACTATACATATATCATAATTTGTGGGTGCTCTTCTCCACCCCATATTATCCATAAATATGTCCCAAACAAACTCATAGGTAGGGAAATCTCCAACAAAACAATGGAGGAAGGGATTATTGGGACATTATCTGCTAGTAATAAGAGAACTTGGCCTAAATTCCCTATCAAATTGAGAGGGTTTACCCTAATAATTGTTCTACATGCAAAAAAGGAGGAAGCTACTTTGAAGGAACTAATATTGTGTTAGGAGTGGAAAACAACCATGACACTAGAGGGGTGTTATTGAATCATTTCATAACCTTGGGAATGATACTCCCATTCCAACATGATTATAATGAATAATATGACCTCTTACAAGGGGTTAGGTCTTTTGAAGAAGTGTTATCCCACCCCCAGGATAATCAACAATAGGAAAAACTATAGGTTGAACAAGAGAAAAGGAAAATCGTGTTCCATGAACAAAAAAAAAAACATAGATCTAATGCTTAAGAGCAAGGTGAGGCCAACAAAAAGTTCCAACAACAAAAGGAAGAAGAAAGAAGTGAAAATGATATAGAACTGGAAGATCAACTAATAAGGGAAGAGAAACAAATAGAAGAAGAGGAGAAAAATAAAAAAGAGGAGACTAAACATAAATCATAAGTAGAGAAAAGGAAGGTCAAGGAAGTAACTCTCCAAGTTGTAGAAGAGGAAAGAGCGAGGAAGGAAGAAGAGATAGAAAATAATGTAGGGGAAAAGAAGAAGAAGAAGCAATAAGAGGTAGAAAAAAAGAAGAAATCGGATGAAGTAGATGCATATGATAGGATTAGATTGAATAATATGGAAGATGACAAAGGTAAAGGCACCAGTCTCAGCACAAGAAAGGGGATTTCACTGCCCGGTTTCCCTGTAAATCCTAGTACCTAAATCAATACAATATCAACTATTTTCTCCTATTCATCATTACATCTAATGGACTTTGATGATGTTTTGGTACCATAAGCATATTATTATTTTAGAAATTATAAAAGAGGAATCTCTAAGAGATCAACAAAGAGGAAAAAAATAGACGGAACTCCTAGTCAAGAGACACTTGGATGATCTATTGTCTGGAACCTGACAAAAAATGACCCCCCATGTAACATCCCCAACATCCAACTGGGCTATGCCACATAAAAATTTTGAACTGTATACAAAATTAAAAAATACAAATATTCTGCAAATACACAGATTCATACATAATAAAAAAAGAAATACACATGCAACATACATAGGACAAACCCATAAAAATAAATGCATAAATAATGATTCAACACATAATTGACACTTATATTTGATAAAGAGATCACCAACTGCGTGCAGACCTTCCACATTCCTCAGTCTGATGCGGCTGGTCTCCATGCAGTGGTATACTTAATTAATAATGTGAGTATGATTTACAATTACAATATAGGAATGACAACCTTTAACATCCAGGCTCCCTGTCCTAATAATCATATAAGCATTCTACTCTATAATAATCTAGCTCACCAACCTATAAAACACAACATATATACAAAGGCTCCATGGCCTTAAGATCACACACTCTGGAATGTGCAAAACTATGGAATGTGTGCACTCTTCTTTTGGTATGAGATTTGTAGATTTTAACCTTGTACAATATTTACTGAAAACATATTTTCAGTAAAAGAACAGAAAAAATACAATGGCAAATACAATAATTACACAGAGATTTTTCCCCTGGAAACCCAAACTGGGAAAACCAACATATTCTATATTCATTCATAGTGTTACATTGTTTACAATACAATATACATATAGGAACCAGCGGAATCCAAAACCCTAACCCAATGACCTGTATTATTCAACAACCCTAATTCCTTAACCGGAAATGGAAAACCATCGGCAAATAAACCATGCGTCGAAAAACCACCTAAATATCTTACATGTTTCCCAAGGTAGAAAAAAATTTCTCAAGGCATTTCCCCTGAACCCCTGCGAGGGGGGATTTCAACCCCCTCAAACCCCCCTATAAAGAATATAACACATACCCAACATTCTCCCACTTCTTGTTTTCTTTGCATACAGGGGGTTACAGGGTTACATAGTCAACAATCCAGGGCAACAATGCCCATGGATCCTCTACACCAAGAGAACTTCTTAGTGCTCACATATTTTGTTAATGAATCTACAACATTCTTCAAAGTGTCCACCTTCATCAGCAATACTTTCTTTTCTTGAGTCATGTCTCTAAAAAAGGGATATTGAATATCAATATGCTTTGTCTTTTAATGATAAGTCAGGTTCTTCGCCAGAAAAATTGCACTCTGATTGTCACAATCTACCCTTACAAATTGTTGTACCAACCCAATCCTAAACACAATCTTTGTAACCATATTTATTCCTTACTTTGTATTCAACTTCTGTAGTTGAAAGTGCCACTATAGCCTGTCTTTTGCTCATCCAACTTATTGCTCCTCCAAACAGGTTAAACACATACCCACTTGTAGATCTCCTACGATCCAGATCTCCATCCCAGTCTGCATCCACAAATCTATGTGTATCCACCACTATCTCCAATCTTGGTCTTCCTTCATAGCACAATCCATAGCTAGCAGTGCCACACAAATACCTAAAAACCCTTTTTACTGTTGTCCAATGCTTCTTCCCTAGTTTTGACATATACTTGCTCAAAACTCCCATTGCATGTGCAATGTTCGGTCTAGTACATACCATTGCATACATCAAACTGCCAACTGCACTCGCATATGGAACATGAGACATGTCCTCCTCCTCTTCCTGTGTCTTGGGACACTGATCTGCAGATAACTTTACACTAACATGAATAGGAACCTTGACTGGTTTACATTCCTGCATATTAAACCTCTGCAATATTGTCTTGACATATTTTCTCTGATTTAACTAGAGTTTCCTCTTTTTTCAAACTCTTTTAATTTCCATGCCCAAAATGAAATTTGTAGCATCGAGATCCTTCATGTCAAAATTAGAGTACAACTGAGTTTTCACATCATGGATAATCTCCTTGTTGTTTCCTATCAGCAACACGTCATCCACATAAAAGACCAAATAAATCTAATGATCACCAAATAATTTAAAATACACACAGTGATCCTCTTTGCTTCTTGTGAGGCCAGGTCCCAATATATAAGTATCATTTTTTTGATACCACATCCTTGGTGATTGTTTTAAACCATACAGGGACTTTTCCAGCTTGCATACCGGCTCCTTCTTTCTCTTCACAACATAACCTTCTGGTTGCATCATATATATTTCTTCTTCCAAATCCCCATGTAGGAATGTTGTCTTCACGTCCATCTGTTCTACTTCAAAGTCAAATTCAACAGCAACAGATAACAAAAATATTATAGAGGTTAACTTGGCAACAGGAGAAAAAATCTCACCAAAATCAATTCCCTCAACGTGGGAATAACCCTTTGTTACTAACCAAGCTTTGTATTTCTCCACTTTTCCTTCTGCATTCAGCTTCTTTTTAAATACACATTTGCTTCCAATGGGATTTCTTCTAGTCGGAAAATACACTAGATCCCAAGCCTCATTCTTATCCAAAGATGTCATTTCTTCATCCATGGCCCTTTTCCATAGATTTCCATCCTCTGAATCCACTACCTCCCTGAAATTTCTCGGATCATCATCAATAATAGACAAAGAAAAATTTGAACGGAAATCAGATGGAGTATACATTTTCGATAGACTTCTTTCTCGAACTGATCTCCTCAATACTGGAGTATGAAGATCTTCTTCTTCTTATTCTTATTCTTTTGTAGAGTTTGTCTCATCATCCTTTAAATCAAACTCTATTTTCTCTGGTTCTTCCTTACTTGGTAGGACTTCCTATTTAACAACATCCTTCATTTCTCAAAATACCACATCTCGGCTATACACTACCTTCTTAGTTAATGGGTTCCAAATCTTATAACCTTTGAGACCATCTTTATATCCAATAAAGATACACTTTTTAGCCTTCTTATCTAGCTTACTCGTGTTTTCCTTTGGAACATGAACATATGCATCACAGGAAAATACCTTGAGATGTGTGAGAGAAGGTTTCTTAACAGTCCATACCTCTTGTCGAGTCTTGTCATCCAACATTGACAAGCGTGATCTATTGACTAGGTAATATGCACTACCCACTTCCTCTACCCATAATTCTTGTCCTAACCTAGCACCACTGAGAATGCGCCTTGGTTTTTCCATCAACATCCTATTCATCCTTTCTACAACTCCATTCTCCTGAGGTGTATATGGAGTAGTCATCTACCTTGCTATACCACTCTTTTTACAAAATTCTTCAAATTCATTCCCGCAAAACTCTCTGCCATTATCTGTCCTCGCCACCTTGATTCTTTTCTCTGTTTGATTCTCAACAAGAGCCTTAAACTCTTTAAACCTGTCAAAGAATTCATATTTCTTCCTGAGGAAATTTATCCAGGTATTCCTCGAGGATTCATCTATAAATGAGACATAGCACAAAGATTTTCCCAATGATGGGACCGATACAGGTCCAAAAACATCACTATGAACTAGCTATAAAATTCCTTTTTCCCTCATTCCACCATAAGGAAATCTTACCCGATTATGCTTCCCATATACACAATGTTCACAGAAATCAAAATCCAGAGAGCAGTTAGACATACCTTCACCCATACCTTTACCCTGTAGTCTTCAAAGACCCTTCTCTCCGATATGCCCAAGTCTTTGATGCCACGGCATAACCTTTTCTCCATAGACTGTAGGAGTTCTTTCTTCTTCAAATCCAATATCAGGAACAATGGAACTATTACACCCATCACTAATAGTGCTTCCTTGCATCTTATACAAAGTTCCAAACCGAACTCCCTTCAAAAAAACCATTGCTCCTCGAACCATCCTACAACTTTCCTTTTCAAATATTTTTTTTACCCTTGCATAATCCATTTTGCTTATAGAAATCAAATTTATGGCCAAACCTGGGATGTGTAGAACACCAGGCAGTGTTCTAATCCTTCCATCTATGAGCCTCAACTTGAATCTTCCTCGACCTATGATTGTGGTTGTCGATTCATCACCTACTGTTGGCATAGGGGCAGACCCAGGGTTCAACGCTTCAACAACGCACCAACAAAACCCTAACTACCGGCCCTTTCGGAAACACCTGTGAAGTAGATGAAGTCTCACCTGAGGTAGAGGCAGGGATGGTTGCAAGACTAATCTTTCTGCAACCTTAGATAGGACACAGATCTATGATTCTAACACTTAGCAAAAACTTTAGCATAGATCATTCATCTGTATTTAACCCTCATGGAACTCCATAGATGGCGCAAAGCACCACAACATTCACTTAAAACTAGGTTAAGTTAGGACTTAGTAACAAAAAAATAGGTCTAGCACTCAACACTTTCATATATGTCAGATCTACACCCATACATATAAGAAGCACAAATAAAAGTAGATCTATCTAAGTATATCATAGCAAAGCACATAGCATAGTCATATCAAAGCACAACACATAGGAAGAGACAAACACATTAGGTCGAGGCACCAAGAACAACACACAGGTTTATCGTGGTTCACCCCCACCCTGGGGCTACGTCCACAAAGTCTTCTTCTTCTTTATTAGCTTTGGTCAATCTGGTTACAGCACAGAGCTCAAACTTGTACTCCACATAGGACAGGATATCTGCGCGCACCTCGCCAGATCCTCCTTCCCCGAGTAGATCTAACAAAAAGCCTTCTTACAATCCGTGCACTCAGCACTTACAACACTTGCACTCAGCTCTGCAAGTCGATCACACAGTATACATAAAGCCTTTACTAGCACTTAGTTTATTTCCCTTTCTTACATTGCCTAGCTACTTATTTATACTTTACAAAATAGGCCTAAACATGGGTAAACCCATGGGCTGACATCCCTTTCCCATTACATTAACCCAAAACCCTAAAAGGGCCAAAAAGTGGACCGAGATCCCATGATATCTACTTCGCCTAGAGCTCCATCTTTGACAGACTATCAAAGTCCAAAAATGGTCAAATATGACCAAGTGCTCCTCAAAACTTGGTCAAGGACCAACATGCCCCCAACACTCACCCGTGACTCGTCCCGAGTCACTCTGATCTGATCAATTCTGCCTCGAATGCCTCGAGCTTGGCTCGAGCTACTTCGACCTGTTGTAGTGCGACAACCTATTGCTCAGTTAACTCCTAGATCACTGTGTCATTTATTGGCCCTTCCAGGCATTGTTCTGCGGTGATGACAACCTATTCAAGATCGGTTCCCTGGCTTTCAACTTCAGTGAACAATTGGCATGCCTTTTCTTGGATTGGTTGAATTCCTTGGGAGACTTCCGTCACTTTACTTTGCAGTGTGTGTACCTGTTGTTGGGCAGTGGATTGTTCTGCAAACCTATTCATTCTTTTGACTGGGGTCAAGGCCTTCAGCTGCGCCTGTAGCGTATCTGCATGTTTATTTGCTTCTTGGAGTTGTGCCTCCAATGCATGCAACTCTGGATTCTTTGTGAGGTTCTCATAAGTTTGGGCACTTCTCGCACTCAACTGCTTGCATTCCAAGGAAAAGGCTTTTAATCCACCAACTGCACTATGGGCAGTTGCCTCCCTTAGATCTCTTATTTCTTGAGGAGTCTCGCGCACGGTACGAAATTCCATATCTGCGATGCATTGTTGAAGTTGTTGGATTACTTCTTCAATTTGTGCCACCTGCTGTGGGACACGTTCTTCAATCTTCACTTGTATGACCATCATAGAGCGAAGTGCTTTGTGAACCCTTTCCTGTACTTCAAGTTTATCTGCTAGCAATTGGTCCTTGCTCTATTGTAACTGTATTTTTTCCTCATCCCACTTCCCTTGCAGGGCAATATTTTCCCATTCTGCCTTACTCTGTTGTTCTACAAGTGAACTCTATACTTGTGTCAAAGCCTGGGTGACTTGCGCTGTGTCTTCTTGAGCTCGTTGAAGGTGAGCTTCGACTTTCTTGGCGATTTGGTGTAATTGGGTGGGCTCATCGCCTGTTCTTGTTGTTCCAATTGTCAAGGGCGTAGTAGAAACTACTCGGATGGACTAGAGTTCCTGCTGCACTTCTTGAAGTTCGCCGTTGATTCGGCTGAATACCTCCTACTACTTCGCTTCTTGCTTTTCTATGATCTCTAGTGAAGCATCATTCAATGCAAAGATTAAGAAATCGAAGTCCTCTAGTGTGAGGGTAATCTTAAACGTAGTCCGAGTGGCCTTAGTTTTCTTTCAGGATGAGGGCTTTGGTGGGGTAATATTCCTTTTCTTAGTGGGATCCTCCTCCTCTCTAGGCGGAGTAACCTCGCCTTTGTTTTGCTCAACTTTTGTGCCACCTAGTTCTTCACCATCACCTCCCTGTGCAGGTGAGATTGAAGTAGTCTTCATGGATGTGCTATGGACATCTTGAACTTCATAATCCTTATAAGTCTTGCTTGGTCCAGGTGTATCCGACATAGCTTTAGGGCTTTCCACGTTAGACATTTATGCGGGGT
The DNA here is from genome assembly GCA_009831015.1 of Picea engelmannii. Classification (NCBI taxonomy): domain Eukaryota; kingdom Viridiplantae; phylum Streptophyta; class Pinopsida; order Pinales; family Pinaceae; genus Picea; species Picea engelmannii. The sequence continues at coordinate 1,460,745 of ML777530.1, read as the reverse complement.
CCTCTACAACAAGGAGGTCTTCCGACCATTCCTTGGTAATCTGCTCCAAGTCTTCTTCTGTCAACTTGTAGTATGACTGGAGTTGTTGTTTATGCTCATCAGCGTGCTGTGATATAGGTGAAGTAGCGATCCGAGATGAATTTTATCAAAGGTCTAAACCTATTAAGTGTGTTTGGGGTGAGGCGCGGTGTAGACTAGATTGCATTCTTCAATTTGTTGCAATAGGTGTGGAATATGGAATTAGACTGTCACTGCTTGTTCATGTCGCTGGAGTACCAAAGCATATAGAACTTCATGGACAATGGTTTGAAGGGTTTGATCTCTAGAAAAGTGGCACCTTCTGGTAGCTCCCAGGCAATGAAAGCGATTAGTATGAGCAACCAACTAAAGTGGAACTCGTACCCTTGGTCTTGCGCTTCTCTGCAATCAATCAAGGACAGTGATGCGGTGGTCCAATCATAAGTACCCTCCATGGTAGCAGGACAACAACAACTTGACGCATGCGTTGACTTCCTGGTGTCTGCCGAAGTGCAGGATCTTCATTACATTAAGCAGTGTGGACTGCGCAAGGTTTTGGGTCCATGACTATGGGAAAATCTTATAATTCTTGCCTTTGGTCCTGGTTAAGTACTTATGTGGGGCTAACATGTTGTAAACTTTACGATCTCCAGGGTTAAAATCACTAAATTTCAGTGCTGCGAGCTTATCCTGGTCAGCACGAACTATGTGCACCCCTTTCGGAAGGTATTTGGTGATCAAAGTGTACTCAAAGTCGTGAGGTACACTTTCATGGTTGATGGCATCGCTTAGAGGTGGTAAGTAAGTAGGTAGAATGCGTGGGATAAGCTTAGCATTTGCGATATCATCCCTGTGCTTGGTCTGTTTCTCATCGGTCGGTCGGGATGGACCGACACGAGAAGTGGAAGGGGAGGCCTGGGGTCTTCTCATTGATGATGCTTGGACTCCTATAGATAATCCTCGCTTCGACATGACTCTCTCAGTCATTAAGTCAATCAAAAATTCTTCAACTACTTTCTCAGCAATGCTGAGCTCGTCCAACATACAAGCTTGGGTCAACTGGCTCGGGTGTGAAATGAATTCAGAGAGGACAATGAACAGTATGGGAACAAGGAAATGATCACAGGATGAAGTAATCTCAGGTTTCGGGCTCAAATTCTCACTTAGAAAAAAGTATTCTCAGTGCGTGGCGCGACGAGATAAATAGGAAATTCATCAACAGTCTGGTTGTAATGGGTCTGAAGCCTTTGTGAACGTTGATCCATTCGTTATGGCGCGTTCCAACAGTCTGGTGATGATCCTTTAATGTTTTTCCGTCCATTTGGGGTGGAAGTCGAACGGGTATATCGGTCTAACGGCTATATTGTTGTGCCATGGCAAAGTGCCATATGTCGATGTTTTGATATCTCGGCGAAGCTCAATTCTTGTGATTTTTCCTTCTATGAAGTTTCCTCTGGAACCTTATATAACTTTTTGATCTTGGCTCTCTTCTTACTTATCTTCTTAGCCTTCTTCCCAGTGAGCTTCGTCTCAGTCATCCTTTTTCCATTCTGAGTCTTATCTTCTCTCGACATAGTCACTTCGCGTTGCTAAGGTTCTTTCTTCAGATCCAAGGGTACTACTCCTTCCTCATATGGATTAGGTATTTCAATATTTTGTGGTTCCTCTAACGCTCTTATAGCTTCGACATCCAGGTCCCTAGTGTTCAACAGCTAATATATGTTCTCTTGTTCCTCTATCAAGTAGGCAATCCTTCTAGTCATAAATTCCATGAGTTCTTGCTTCTTCTGTTCTAGGGCTTCCTTTTCTTCTTTTCTCCAGATCTAGTCTTTTTCAATCCAGATCTTGCCTAACAAAGTTGGAACTGGGGCATGGTCCTCAATAAATCTAATGACTTCGAACTCTTCCTCTGTCGAAGCTCCATGGGTACTCATAGCTATCTGGGTAATTCTTCCACATAGGGTTACAATTTTTCCTTTAAACAACCCTATTCTTCCTAGTGAAGGAACCATTATAGGCCTTCCTAGGGTTTCCCAAGTACTTTATGTCATAATGTTCATATGTTGTTCCTCATATAGAGCACAGTTGTTGTCGAAGTCTCCTATTCTTACTTCGATTTTCTCCTTTTCTTTGAAGATCTCTGACAAACTAGCATCTTTATGTTCATTCAGGGTTTCTTTCATCTGTATTAATACTTTCTCTTATTCTTGCTAGGGTTATTCTATAATCTTAGTCTCTTGGTCTCCTTAAGGGTTTTCTTTCTCCATATTCAGCTTTTCAAGTCTAGCAATCATTCTAGGGCAATCCAGTGCTTCATGGTCCATAGCCTTACAACAAAGGCAACTAGGTTTTCTCCTAGGGAATTCCTTAGCAAGATGTCCTAGTCTTCTGCAACTGTAACAAAGAGTTAATCCTCTCTTTCTCTTCCATGATCCCCAACTTTTCTTGTACTACACACTAGGATCATGATGGCTAGCCTACAAAAATTTCTTTCTAGGATCCTGCATCCATTTGTTAGTCCAAACATTCTTTCTATGAATAGGTATAACATATCTATCATTATACTTATCAGATCTATTCATATCAAACTTTATTTCATCTATTAATGCCCTAGTTTTTAAGCTAGGACATAATCTATCAAACATACCTAGATCCATGCTCTAGAAACAAAAAAATTCACTTATCTCACTTCAACAGAGCACAAAGCTTCCAGATCTAAGAAATTTTAACTATTCTTACCTTTATTAGAGCACAGAGCTTACAGATCTTACCTCTTTTCTGCAAGTTTGACCTCTTTCTTTCAGAAATTTCCACTTTTACTTTTCTTAGAGCACAGAGCATTCAAATCTCACTTCTTTTCTTCGGATTTGACCTTATTCCTGGCACAAAGCTTCACAGGTCGAGTAAAAATTTGTGCACTAGGGCAACAGATCTACGCAAAGAGCTTCCTTTTGCACAAAGTTTCTTCCTCAGTTCCCAGTAATCATAGTTTCAGGTCCTAGCAACTAAACCATTTGTTGGCACAGGGGCAGAACCAGGGTTCAATGCTTCAAAAGCGCACCAACAAAACCCTAACTACCGACCCTTTCGGCAACACCTGCGAAGCAGATGAAGTCTCACCCGAGGTAGAGGCAAGGGTGGTTGCAAGAGTCAGGTGTCTGTAACCTTAGCTGGGACACAGATCTATGATTCTAGCACTTAGGAAACACTTTAGCATAGATCCTTCATCTGTATTTAACCCTAATGGCACTCTGCAGATGGCGCAGAGCACCGCAACATTCACTTATAACTAGGTTAAGTTAGCACTTAGCAACAACAAAATAGGTCTAGCACTCAGTACTTTCATATATGTCAGATCTACACCCATACATCTAAGAAGCACAAATAAAAGTAGATCTATCTAAGTATATCATAGCAAAGCACATAGCATAATCATATCAAAGCAAAACACATGGGAAGAGACAAACACATTAGGTCGAGGCATCGAGCAAAACACACAGGTTTATCGTGGTTCACCCCCACCCTGGGGCTACATCCACAAAGTCTTCTTCTTCTTTATTAGCTTTGGTCAATGTGGTTACAACACAAAGCTCAAACTTGTACTCCGCATAGGACAGGAGATCTGTGTGCACCTCGCCGCCGGATCCTCCTTCCCCGAGTAGATCTAGCATAGAGCCTTCTTACAATCCATGCACTCAACACTTACAACACTTGCACTCAGCTCTGCAAGTCAGTCACACAGTATACACAAAGTCTTTACTAGCATTTAGCTTATTGCCATTTCTTACATTGCCTAGCTACTTATTTATACTTTACAAAATAGGCCTAAACATGGGTAAACCCATGGGACGACATCCCTTTCCCATTACATTAACCCAAAACCCTAAAAGGGCCCAAAAGTGGACCGAGATCCCATGATCTTTGCTTCGCCTGGCGCTCCATCTTTGACAGGCTGGCGAAGTCCAAAAACAGTCAAATATGACCAAGTGTTCCTCAAAACTTGGTCAAGGGCCAACACCTAGGAAAACATTACCTCCATCATACCTTTCATATTCATAAAACCACTCCCTTTGGGGAGTCATATAAAATGATGCACTTACGTCAACCAACCATTCCTCATGATCTTCATGTCTACTTGAAGAAGCCAAGTACACATCCCCTCTTTCTTCCTTGGAGGTATTTTCTTCTGTATAAGGAGATTCTTCAGATCCCTTCTTTTTCTCAACTTTGGATCTATACTTCTTCTTGTAATGCCCTTCTTTTTCACATCTCCAACATACCTTTACAAACTTTCTGAGAGATTTAGATATACCCTTAGACTTAGATCTTCCACTTGAGAACGTAGATCTATTTCTTTCCTGGGAATGTCCTCTTACAAATAAGGTGTATGTGCTTTGTCCTTCCATATTCTTCCGTCTCATCTCCTTCGACAACAAGGATGAGACCACTTCTTCAAACTTCAAGGAAATTGTATTACTACCTATGGACACAACCAGGCTATCCCACAAGTCTAGTAAAGAACATAATAAACTGATACATTTATCTTCATCTGAAATTTTAATCTCAACAAATACTAACTGACTTACCACAGTATTGAAAGCGTTCAAATGCTCTGCCACCGATTCTCCATCTCTCATGCTTAGGTTATACAACTTCTTTCTCAGCAATGGTTTATTTACTATGGACTTAGACTGATACAACTTCCCCAACTTATCCCATAAATCTTTGGATGTAGCTTCCTCTGACACATTCAGTAATACTGAATCTAAGAGATACAATCAGATTGTGCTCTTTTCCTTCCGATCCAACTTATTATAGTCATTTGTTGAAGTTCATGTAGGTGTAGTACCTCGATCTACCGTGATCCACTAATCTCTATCTACCAACAGATCTTCCATCTTGAGCTTCCACAACTCAAAACTTTTCCCATTAAACTTATCAATCTCCATCTTCGAATTTCTTTCCATTTCTTTTCACCTGGAAAATCAATACCACAAATCTCCTACTATAACAAGGCTTATCACAGTCCTAAGCCAAACCCTTGACCACAAAGGCATCCCCCTGAAGCCAACAAAGCTCTCATACCAAATGTAGATTTTAACCTTGTACAATATTTACTGCAAACATATTTTCAGTAAAAGAACAGAAAAAATACAATGGCAAATACAAACATTACACAGAGATTTTTCCCCTGGAAACCCAAACCAGGAAAACCAACATATTTTATTTTCATTCATAGTGTTACATTGTTTACAATACAATATACATATAGGAGCCAACGTCATTCAAAACCCTAACCCAATGACCTGGATTAGTCAACAACCCTAATTCCTTAACTGGAAATAGAAAACAATCGACAAAGAAACCATGTGCCGAAAAACCACCTAAATATCTTACATGTTTCCCAATGTAGAAAAACATTTCTTGGGGGCACTGCCCTTGAACCCCCGCAAGGGGGGATTTCACCCTCCTTCACGCCCGGCGCAACGCAAATGCTACTACTCGTGTAAATAATATAACACATACCCAACAAGATTCCCGCGCACAGAATCAGACCAAAGACCCTGTATCATCAACTCAAAAACTTATAAGCATATTTACATTTACAATTGGGGTTCAGCCTAGGGGTATTACACCCCGAAATAAGTTGAGGAGACAACATCTGCATTAAGTGCATTTGTAGGAGAAAATACTATCAATGTTAATGAGCTTAATGCTTTGTTGGAGTCCTATAAGGTAAAATGTTGACCCTTGAACAACAAATGCAACAACAAAATGGTTAATTGGAAATGAATCCAAGAACCTGAAAGACCATAAGGATCAACTTCATAAATTCAAGATAGACAATATCAAATAGGTGCATGCACAAGAGATGGAAAAATTGACATCAAAGCAAAAAAGAAAAAAACAATATTTTTGAGTAGCAAAAACACAAAATCTTGGAACTAGTAATCCAAGTACAAAGACTTGAAGCCAAATTGAAAGAGAGAAGCAAATAAACCAATGTATTGGTTTTCATAAAACAAGAGGCCTATTGATTTTTCATTAGAGATGATATTGTATATATGAATATATTATTACAATGATGAGTGTTCCATATATATAGAACATATGGTGACCAGCCGTGAAAGGATGCATCTATTGGATAATAAATAATTACACACACACACACACACATATATTGAAGAATGTCTTCCCGATGTTGTTCAAACATCAACACTCCCTCTCAATAAGGGAGACATTCTTCATCATGCCAAATATTTTCACTGAAGTGTACAAACTTCACTCTAGACTTATTAGAAATCCATAGTACAACATGATTTCATATCCAATGCATCCAAGGCCAGTGGGTAGCTCTCAAATAGCTTCAATATGTCAACATAACATCCACCACCTCGCAATGAATCTGTACCTCATCATGTGCACCCCTGTGACTTCATAGATGAAAGCAAGCAATCTATTAACCAACTCAATGACATTAGCAAAGAAGTTTTGAATGAATACTTGTTATAACTAGTCAAGATGGTCATTATAGCAAATTACTACATTAAAAGAGTTCATAGAGATTTGATGAGGGAAGTTGTTGACAAAATATATGATGGGGAATTGCAAATAGAGAATATGAAGTTGAACAAAATTGAAGTGATAACCTAGGTATATGACTCATGGAGCACCTACCAGGAGAAAATAACATACAAGAAATCCTCATAATTTTTTTTTCTAAATATTACACATTGAATTGTAAATTGTATTCAAATAATTGATGGGATAAAAGTAATTGAAGGGAAGAGATGTAACTACGATCCTAACAATTATAGAATTTGAAGAGACTCTCTTATTCTATAAAAGAGAGTTCCATGTAATAGAAAATGACTTTTTTCCATTGTAACATTGATGATACTATTATCTTGTGGAATAAAGGATAGAAGGTAATTTTGGCAACCATGAATGTGTTCAATTGTTTATGGGACTATTCTACATGTGCAATTGATTAATGAGTTTTTTTTAATGATATTTCACATGAACTATTTCTATGTTTATTGTTTAAGCAACGTATTTGTTTGTGGTTACTTATGGATACAATGGTGATGTTGTTGGTTTAATCTATAACTATTTATGATTTATATTTGTTGCATTATCATTTTAACATATTATTGTTAACATGAACTATTTTTGTAATCAGTGATACTATCTGATACTATGTCTATCTTTTTAGAAATGTTCCCGATCAAGATAAGTTAGAAATAATTAGAATAGATAGATTTTAATTTTTTTTAATTAGTTAAATTTAGATTTAAGAATATTTCTTTGGAGGAAAATTTATTCTCCTCCTTTGAAATCTAAATTCTCAATGGAAACCAAGACCACATATTGGTCGAAAATTGTCATACCAAACAAGAACGAGTCTAATTAAGACTCGCCATCAAAAAAATATTTCTTACTGTTTGACATACAATTTTAACTCATCAACACACCCACAAATTTATTTACAAAACTTATCAAATAATGTATAGCTTAAGATATTCTCACAACTAAAAATGGTAAAAACAATAAACACAAAAGTGAGAAAACAAGAATCATACATTTTTTCTCAATATAAGCTCGTACCTATTTAGGTTTTTAAAAATAAGGAAAAAAAAAAATTAAAGCTTAACACTAGTAGCATGCATAATTCAATCTAAACACTAAAACTTTTCCTTATTTTTAATATTAAAAATTATTAGTGATACTTATGTTAATAAAAAAGAAATGGTTATCCCTAATATGGTATTTAGTAAATTTATTTTCATGTGACATACATAAAATAATCAAAGTATGTGATTGAGAACTTAGATAGCGATCATTAATCCAATAGTGCCAAAATTAAATTAAAACTAATAAAAAAGATATGTAGCAAACAAAGTTTCTAAGAGTTTGCAATGCCTGCTCAAACAACACTAGAAAAAAGGACTTGAAGACAAAAAAAATCGCAATACCTCAGTTTTGATCGGTGCTTTTATTTTTTCACTTCCCTTTCATTACAATCTATTAGTTTTGAACTCTTGTCACTTATGAAAAGAAGGCTAGAGTCTCAATAAACAAAGTAAATATATCCATCAAAGTCACTTCTAGAAGATTCATTAGGATGTGGCATGTGCCCCTTCCGTGGGAAGTCCAAACAATCAACTAAACGATGCAAACTAGGGACATCCATAGCTTTTAGATTATGAATATCAACTAGATGCACGCAAGGCTTCTCAACTAAAACCGCATTATCTTTAACCATCATTGAATTTATTTTCCTTTCTCCAAAGCTTAAGCCATGTTTGAGAAAACAACCCTTTAATAACAAGAACCTTGATGAAGAATTGTCCATATTCCAACTCCCCAATTTATCCAAATAACCCATTAAGCATCTACCTTGTGGAGTGAAAATCTTACATTTTACCCAAATCTCTTCTCACTAAATCTGTTAAGAACCAAATATCAATATAGCATAGAAAAACCTAAGAAAAAGTACTCAACGCCTTGAAAAAGAGATAATTTCAGATAATGAGCCTCTTCGAGGGGGCAACCTCCTTTTACCCCACTTAAATGTTCAAGTACAAGATGATTCAAAATAAAAATGTCTCCTTGGTATATATAGGAGACTAGGAGGTATAATTACATCTAATGGCCTAAAGCCGACATAAATAAAATAACATTACTAATATAATATGCCCCAATTAAGGGGTAATGAGCCAATATTAGGGATTAACATGCCCCTCCCCTTGAGACAAATGTTGTCCACAATGCTTGAGTAACTCTGGATGCTTCTGTATAAAAGACTCATCTTCCCAAGTGGAATCTTCAACCGGTAGTTTCCTCCATTTAATGAGATACTCTGAAATGGATCTATTCCTCAGCTGGCGAATTCTTGTGTCAGTGATGGC
>ML777530.1:1431788-1451715 GCA_009831015.1 Picea engelmannii | reverse complement strand
TCATGGTATGTTTAGATTCAAACTTCTTTATACTAGTTTTTAATGAAATCTTAAATTTACTTCCTAGTTTCTAGTTTTGTAGCCCAATTTAATATATGTTTTATATAATTGAAATAAATAAATGGAAGTAAATTTTTCATAAATAATTATATGAAAATTCTTAATTTAAAAAAAAATGGTGTACAACATTTTTAACATTGGATGGAGCATGGAAATATGATTAAAAACGCCATTAAATAAAAATAAATAAAAATAAATAAAAATAGAAAGGTTTGAAAATAGATGAAAAAAAATCGTTGAAAAAAAAATAAAAATAAAAAAATTTGAACAATTTGAAAATAAATGAAAAAAAAAGCATTTAAAAACAAAAAAGTAGAAACCTTATGTATCAGAAAATTTAAAATATCAAAAACCCACCTAAAAAGGGAGGGAGGTGCTACCAGTAGCACCATTTTTAAAAACGGGGCAAAAAACTTGACCCCCCCAAAAAACGAGAACTTTGTATAGTTCTGGTTAAGTTGGTAACTATGTTCAATACCCTTATGCACAAAAGAATTCATAAAGAACATGATCTCAAAAGAAATTTTTATGTGGTGTGGTAGGGCGAAAATCCCCCTGACACATATGCTTTGTTTTTAACTTCTAAAAAAAGACGTGGTTTTTCATCTAACAACCTATTCTGCTTGAAATAGTGGATGGCCTTTTACATTGTATCACCCATGCAAGGAGACAAAAAAAAAATGTAGGCTAGGAATTTGCCCCATGCATTGTTAGGAGTGGAGTCCAATGTTTGAATCTAGAGATCTTCATTATCCCATAAGGGAAAAGGGACACTCACATAAATATCATCATCCGTAGTTCTATAATATATCTAGGAAGACACTCAAAGTTGTAACAACATAACTATAGTCCCCTTTCCATTAATAATCTTTACATTTCAAATTTCAAATGTATTTGATTAAAAATTCAATCTCAAAATCACATTTTATCAAAGTCTCCTCAAAATGATTACTAAAAGCAAACCATCGTTCTCAAGTAAAGAAAATCCTACATCTTCTATCAAATGGGTCCACATGAAAATCGACCCTAGAAGTAGGTTCTCTCTAGGCCATTGAGAACTCATTGAGATTTAACATTGAATTGATCTCAAGCAAAACATGAGAAAATCTAAAGAGGAGAGGTGTTCTTCTTCTACGCAATCTAGATGAGGTTTCAATGCAAACCTCGACCTTGAGAGCATGGTTGCAGATTATGATTATGAGCTTCCCACCATCACTTGGCCTCACTACCTCCTTCACAACTTTCAGAGCCGAGAATTGAATGAAAGAATGGAAATGAAAAACAATATGAAATTAAAGGCATAATGTAAGCATATAACACCAATACTTTACACATTCGAACCTTATTTGATTTGAAAAAGGGCGTTATGGTAACTTATAGGGAAGGTACAATAGACACATTAAAGAGAACATTACATGAACATAATAATATGTCAACACACTACTATTCCCTCTACCCCTTGTCAAATGGTTAATAGCCATGGAGAAAATTATTATTAAAAAAAAAACCATAACCTAAACTATATAGGGAGGAAAATTTTTATTCACAATTTGGTTAGATTAATAGGTTGAATCCAATGCTATATGTCACAATTTTGACCTATCATAAGAACACAAAATCTACTCATTAATAACCACATAATCACAATTTTGAGACAAAATAAAAATAAAATTCATCATCAATCATATGAATAATCTACTCATTAATAACTACATAATTAGAAAAGGATAAAATTCATCATCAATCATATGAATTTAGTATATGTTAGTGTTTGTGGGTGGTCTAAATGATCAATAAAACTAATAAAACCAGCTTATATTTATGTTAACTGCCAATTTATTAAAAAATGGAAATGTGAAAAGATAAACGAAGAAAATGCAAGACTGGATAGAGCTATCCATCTCATCTCCAGGGTTGGAATTTCACTCACTACGGACTGTTATCAAATTTTGATGGAAGAATTTTTTTGGAACTATTTTAAGTTTTACATCTTCTTACATCTTCATGATGAAGCCCAATCCCCTGTTATGCCACAGAGCCTGAAACTTTGACTTCTGACCTCTACAACAACAGGCAGATTGTTTTGGAACTTCAACTTGCAAAATGGCAGCAGAGGATGACTACCAGGGAAATCATTATTTTATTATTAAGGATTAGGAGTAAACAGTAGATGACAACCAGGGAAAACCACTACTTTATCATAAAGGAGGAGGACAAAACTTATGAACTAATAAATACAAGAACGATGGATTTTAATAAACTGTAATTTTGTACGCTTTCCAATTAATTATAACTGTGGATTACGTCTTGAAAGAAAACAAAAAACGTTTTATAACAAGTGAAATTCCAGGTCAATCCATCCCTACAAACTCTGTCCCAACATTGGAGTGAGAGGCTTCAAGATTTTGTCAATAATTCTTAAGCTGTGCAAGGCGTGCAATTTATGTAAACCAAACTATTTTGTCAAACGGGAGTATGGTTTATGTAAAACGTACTATCGATTTGTGATTGATTTGATGTCTGTGTTTGTTTTTTTTTGCTCATGGATCGAATCAGCGGCCGCCAGAACGCTCCAAACACTAAAATTGTAGAAAAACTGATTTTCACCGGAAGCGCCTGTGAAAAGAAGCATAGTTGAATCCCTTAGCATGTCTCCTTGGAAGAACAAACCTAGCCGTATTGGGGTGGCCACTATGAATCCAACTCAGTGGTTGTCCTTTCATGATGGGGTTTGCTCTAGCAGCAGTGATCGCTTCCAGCACCCAGCAAGGCAAATATTTCAATATTTACTGCGAGATCACAGTGTGAAGGCAGAATCTCCGACAGTCAATCAAGTGCCAAGTCGCGACAACAATCCGGGAATGAGAGGTTCTGCTGCTCAGGCAGGGAAGTCTTGTTATTATTATTAATATTGTAAATGTCAGCTAACATAAGTGAGAGTATTCTGATCTGGGTTTTATTTTTACATTATTCACGGGAATTCGCTGTTCAGAGATACGTACTTTAAACATTCTAGGTTTGTATCTTATTCAGGGTACTGTTTTTCTATGAGGTTTGTCCAAAAATCGATTAGATATTCAGAAGGATAGATTGGAATTGCAGGTTTTTGGTGGTGGAAATTACATATTCTGCTTTGGAAATAGTAATTACAAGTCGATGAGTAATTACAGTTGTTTTGACACTCTGCAACTGTAAGTGCAACGTCGCACGTTTACTCAAACTCAGTCGAAGTCAGCCAACAAGCACGAGAGTTATAAATGGAGCAGATCTTTATCTTTCTTGAGTTCAGTGAATTAGTTGAAGAGTCAGTCGTATTAATGGTCGTCTTTAATGTTGAGTTAGTCTTACTTCTACAGTCCAAGTCTTAGTCGGAGTCCATAAAAGGTCTTAGTCTTTAGTTAGTCAGTAGGTGCAGAGCAGAAGCAGCTCAGTAGAAAGAAAGGAGAAACAACAACAGCTGAGAAGTCCAAGAAGTCTGAGAGCACAAGCTTTGTTTATGTAAAGTCAGCAGAAGAAGTCATTAGAGACGAAGCTCATCTTAGTTATTGTATTTTGTATCCGCGCACTGCGTCGAAGTTTTTAATATTAAGTATTTTGTGTATTGTCAAATTTAATGTGTATTTCTGACTTTATGTGCTAAGCATAGCACTGTGTTATTTTACATCCATAAATCGTTCTTTAAGTGTTTATATTACAGAGCATAATAAATTGTGCAGTCTGTGAACTGCGCGATAAATCCTAAGCATTCAACGACAAAACTTGTGGCACACAATATTTTCCCACTACGTTGCGCACAGTTTCCCTGGCGCGTTGTCATCAATCCTAGATCTGGTATCAGAGAAGATTGATCAAGAAAAGGTTATATCAGAACAAGTTCAAGAGCAGAAACTCTGTTGAAAAGTGAAATATGGCTTCTACCTCAAATTTGCAACCTCCCACTTTTACAGGAAAGAATTATGAGATGTGGTCCTTGACCATGAAGGTGTTGTTCCGAGGTCAAGATGTATGGGAAATAATTGAAAATGGTTATGTGGAACCAATATATCAGACAACATACAATGCCCTCACACAAGTTGAGAAGGACGTCTTGAAAGATCAAAGAAAGAAGGATGGAAAGACGATGTTTTACATACATCAAGCCATCCATGAGAGCATACTCCCAAGAGTTGCATCAACAAAGCAAGCCAAGGAAGCATGGGACATATTACAAACCTTTTATCAAGGTATGGACAAAGTAAAGACTTCAAAACTACATATTCTTAGAAGAGATTTTGAAACTCTATCAATGAAAGATTCATATACAGTAGATTCATTTTATACCCATGTCATTGGCCTAATAAATCAGATTAAATCTCATGGTGAAACCATAGAAGACAAAAAAGTTGTTGAGAAGGTACTTAAGAGTCTTCCTCCTAAGTTTGATACTCTAGTTGTGACTCTAGAAGAAAGAAAAGACTTGAGTCAGTTTAGTCTAGATGAACTGCAAGCTTCCCTCATTAATCATGAACACAAATTGAGTAGGTAAAGTATGTCATTAGAGAATGCATTTTCCGTGCAGTCATCTATAAGCCGTGGAAGAGGAAGGGGGGAGATAACTCTAGAAGCAAAGGAATAAGTTATGTCAGAGGTTGATGCAGTAGAAGTCTTGGAAATACTACTGAAAGAGGTCAAAACCCAAGTACCAGTCAACCAAGTGATCAGAGAACTGACAAATCAAAGATTCAGTGCCATTATTGTAAAAAGTATGGACATTATGCATATGAGTGCAGGGAGAGACAATATAATCAGAACAAGCAAAGTCAAGATCAGTCAAACAACGCAAATAACCAAACTCACCCTATGTTTATGGCACGCGTTGTAGCAATTCCTATGAGCACAGGACAATTGTTACAGAAAGGATACTGAATCTACATGGAAGATAATCACTATGTGATTATGGATAAATTCCCAAGAAATCAACTTATTGCAAAGATTCAAAAGACAAGTAACAGAATGTTCCCATTGACATTGAAGCCAGCCAAGAAGAAGAATACGGTGCTAGTTGTTGGTAAATAAAAAGATGTGCAATTAGACACTGCATTTATAGTAGAAAGTGTGCGCAGTTTTTAATAAAGAAAAAAGTGTGCGCAGTATCAAGAAATGAGAAAATGGCGCACAAATGCAGGAAACATTCCAATATGAAGTTCCTGTTGATTCCTGGTTATGGCATTTCATATTTGGAAATTTGAAATTTGCAGGTTTGAAGCTGCTATAGAAAAGAATATGATAAAAGGTTTTTCATTGATTGAAAAACCAGAAAGGATATGTGAAGGCTGCATATTTGGAAAGCAACACAAAGAATCATTTCTAGTTGGCAAGTCTTACAGAGAAAAAGCTCCACTGGAAATTGTACACTCAAACATTTGTGGACCAATGCAAACTCCATCTATAGGAGACAATACTTATTTTCTAACCTTTATTGATGATTTCTCAAGAAAGACATGGATTTACTTTCTAAAGCATAAATTTTTTGCATTGCGTTGTTTTCGGTAGTTTAAATCACTTGTGGAAAAACATAGTGGCTATTACATCAAGTGCCTAAGAACTGACAGAGGAGGAGAACATATCTCAAGAGAATTTCAGAAATTTTGTAAAGTTCATGGCATCTATAATCAATTGATTGTGCGATATACACCACAACAGAATGGTGTAGCATAAAGAAAGAACCTAACCATCATGGAGATGGAGCACAGTATGATGGTGGCCAAACATTTGTCAAATGAGTATCGGGATGAGGCAGTAGCAACTACAGTATACATCTTGAACAAATGTTCGACAAAGAGTGTGAAGAACATAGTTCCTCAAGAAGCTTGGACAGGATTAAAGCACAATGTGGTGCACTTAAAAGTTTTTTGTTGTGTCGCATATGCACATGTTCCACATGAGATGAGAAGGAAGCTGGACAACAAAGGAAAAAAATGTATATTTGTTGGGTATTCTGAAGAAACAAAAGGATTCAAGTTGTATGATCCTGTTGCAAGAAAAGTCATAATCAACCACGATGTTCAGTTCGTGGAGAATGAAGCATGGGATGGAAGCATAGCAAAGACAGTCAAAATTATTGATGCAATGAACCATGATGGCACAGAAGATGAAGTGGTTCAAACACCATACACAAATCAGCACACAGTTCCTTCTACACCTGGCACTGCGACATAAATCACTCTGCATAATACTCCAACAAGAACAACAGGTGCGCAGTCTACACCTAGAGTGCAAAAAACACCAACACACAGTCCGAGTAGTTCTACATCCCCGTATCCAACATTAGCAAGTTTGTTACCTAGAAAGACAAGAAGTTTGCACGGCATCTATAATGAGGATGCAACAAATTTATTTTCAATTTTTTCTCTGTTTTCACAAATAGATGATTCTTTAACATTTGAAGAAGTTGTCAAAGATGATGTATGGGCACAAGCCATGGATGAAGAAATCAAATGCATAGAGATCAATCAGAGATGGAAATTGGTAGATGTACTTGAATATAAAGATGTGATAAGTGTCAAGTGGATTTATAAAACTAAGCAAGATGCAGATGGAAATGTGCAGAAGCACAAGGCAAGATTAGTTGCAAGAGGTTTTACACAGCAACTTGGAATTGATTTCAATGAAACATTTGCACCAGTTGCATGCATGGACACAGTCAGAACTGTGTTAGCAATTATCGAGCAATACAAGTGGTCAGTTTATCAAATGGATGTAAAGTCGACATTTTTTAATGGAAACTTGGAAGAAGAAGTACATGTGGAACAACCACAAGATTATGAGGTTCCAGGACAAGAAGACAAGGTGTACAGATTGAAGACAACATTGTATAGATTAAATCAAGCTCCCAGAGCTTGGTACTGTCCGATAGATTCCCACCTCACACAAAATGGATTTCAGAGAAGTGAAAGTGAGCCAACATTGTACATCAAATCAAATCAACAATGTAACATGTTAATTGTTTGCTTATATGTGGATGATTTGATATTTACATGTGATTTTAGCATAGAAGAATTTAAGTCAGTCATGAAGGATGAGCTTGAAATGAATGATTTAGGGCTTATGAGATATTTTTTGGGCATAGAAGTTGAAATATCCTTGATCTCGCTGATCAAGATATTTGCTACTGATCTATTATTTTGTCTTGCACATCTTATACACTTGGGGTTTCTGGATGTGTTTCAGTTGTATGTTTGAGATCTTGATGGTTATTGCAGGTGCATGTGGGTTATTGCATGTGCATGTTGGTTATTGCATGTGCATGTTGCATATTTATGGTTTAAACAACATATAAAGGATGCATGCAGAAGTAAAGAACATCAACTGCCCAATATCATGTATTATACAGTTCAAGCAAGGAAATACAATAGCCTATTGGAAATATAGAATATAAACGTCAACCAGATCTCATGGATTAGCACTAGAATACAATCAAATAATATAAAAATACCCGTGATCAGGAGATGATAGCAGATTTGATGCATGCACGGATAGATTGGCAAAAAAATGCTATTCCGGCGAAGTACAGTAACCGCTACCAGCTGGGAAACTTGTCCGAAAGTTCAGATCGTCGGAATACATTGGAAACTGCTCCAAAAGAAGTGCCTTGGCCTCTAGACTAAAAGTCACTTCTCCGGCCACTGAAAGTCACTTCTCATCATCTTATCCTGTAATGCTCTTCCTCTCGATTCCGATGAGCTATTACACTAATAGGTTTCTCCAAGTAATATGCCCATTATGACCTTCTTAGTGAATTTAATTAAGATATGACCCATAATAACTCAAAATTATGGAAATCGTCGGAATGCAACGAAACCAAATCCCAGCTGTGTAGAATGGATCATGATGATGAACGATACATGTCGGGCCCAAATAAACCCCTCAATATCTCTCGAACTCTCTGTCACCCCTATCTGGCTACTCGGGTAGGCATAACACTCTGAAATGTTGTAATGTTATAATGTCCCAAAATGGGGACATTACAGAAGTTCACCAATCCAAAACTGGTATATTCATCTCACAGTTTAAGTATGCGCATGAAATATTGAAAACATTCAATATGATAAATTCAAAAGCAACCCCAACACCTCTCATAACATGATTAAAGTTAAGCAAGGAAGATAAATGGTCCAAGGTGGATCCCATATTGTTTAAAATACTGGTAGGTAGTCTTATATATCTCACAATGACAAGAACTAATATTATGTATGGAGTGAGCCTAATTTCAAGGTTCATGGAAACTCCAAAAGAATCACATTGGAAGGTAGGAAAGAAGATATTAAAATATGTGAATGGAACAAAATATTTTGGCATTAAGTACCTGTGATTGTGGAGGCAACATAGATGACAGGAAAAGTACCTCTGGGTACACATTTCATTTAGAATAGGTATGGTATCATGGGCATCAAGGAAGCAACTCATAGTGACTCTTTCTTCAGCAGAAGCAGAGTACGACGCAGCTACAAGCACACCTTGTCAAGTAGTTTGGATGAAAAGAATGTTAAAAGATTTGTTGCAAGAACAACAGGAACCAACAATAGTATTTTGTGACAACAATTCAGCCATCATGTTATCAAAGAATCATGTGTTTTACAAGAAAACTAAGCACATTGATACAAAGTATCATTTCATCAGAGAATTGGTGAATAACAAAGAGATCTATTTAGAGTTTTGCAGGTCAAAATAACAAGTCACGACATTTTTACAAAGGCTTTAGAGAGATATGCATTTCAGCATCTACGCAGTAGTTTGGGAGTTTTCGCAGTAACAAATGAGTGACAATGAATTGTAAACTCAATTTTTTATGTAATTTTCTTATGTAATCCCACCTACTTATAATTAAGGGGGAGTGTTGGAAATAGTAATTACAAGTCGGTAAGATCTTCACATCTCTGTTGATTTGTCTGTCAGACAATTTTTCAGTGAGTCGAATTGTTAGTCAGTATGTCTGTGTGACAGTGTGCAAGTGCAAAGTCACACGTTTACTCAAATTCAATCTAAGTCAATTGGCAAGCAGAGGAGTTATAAATGGATCCGATCTTTATCTTTCTCGAGTTCAGTTAAGTAGTTGAAGATTTAGTCGTATTAATTGTCGTCTTTAATGTTGATTCAGTATTACTTCTACAGGAAGTCTCAGTTGGAGTCCATAAAAGGTCTAATTCTTTAGTTAGTCAGTAGGATGCAGAGCAAAAGCAAAGAGGTAGAAAGAAAGGAGAAACAACAACAACTGAGAAGTCCAAGAAGTCTGAGAGTACAAGCTCTATGTATGTAAAGTCAGCAGAAGAAGTCATTAGAGCCGAAGCTCATCTTAGTTATTGTATTTTGTATTCGTGCACTGCGCCGAAGTTATTAATATCAAGTATTTTGTGTGTTGTCAAATTTCATGTGTATTTCTGAGTTTATGTGCTAAGCATAGCACTGTGTTATTCTACATCCATAAATCGTTCTTTAAGTGTTTATATCACAACGCGCAATAAATCGTGCAGTCTGTGAATTGCGCAATAAATCTTGAGCATTCAACAACGAAACTTGTGGCGCACAATATTTTTCCATTGCACTGTGCACAATTTCCCTGGCGCGCTATCATCGATCCTAGATTATGGGTATGTTGAGGATGTTGAATCAATTTATGTATTGTAAAACACCATTTAAACAATGTAGGGTATCTTGAGGATGTTGAATCAATTTATGTATTGTAAAACATCATTTAAACAATGCAAAATTGGGATTTCACCAATAATTGATTTAGGAGATGGATAAATTGAAATTGGAATAGTAAGTTTAGGTGGCAAAAATTATATATTCCGGATGTGGTGAGCATGTTGAATCCATTTATACACTAAAAACACCACTTAAAAAAAATGTAAAATTGTGATTTGACCAATAATTAATTTACAAGATTATTATGATAGTTACCAACAAAAAAAAAAAAAAATATAACATTTAAACTACTCACTGAAAAGAAACCAAAATTAAGCATTTCTTTTTCAAGGTTTTGATAAGAAATTTGTCATCTCAATGTTATGAAGGAGATCACTTTTGTATGAATAAATCTAAATAAATATGTATGAATAAATTACAAAACTGGATTGGAAAAATCTGCTATTAAACAATAACACGTTGGATCCAATCAAAAATTCAAGCAATAGAATTTGACGACTAATAGAGTCACACTTCAATAGTCAAATACGATAAAAATTCAAACGGCCTGTTGTAAAAGATAAGGAAACCTGCCCATATGATTAATTCTATAATCCAATCCGTCATTTTGACGGGTTGTTAGGTTGAAAGTTGACGGGTTGTTAGGTTGAAACCTAGTCCCAAGTTACTCCCAACAAAGTCATTTTGACAGGTAAAGTTAGTCCATACAAACAATGAAGGATGTTATCATTCCAAAATAAAAAATGAGTATTGGAGTTCGCATAAATAATATGACAGTGCATGGTCTGTGGAGCTGCTTTGCAGATGGAATCCACAGGTGTTACGTATGGTAGCCGTTTTGTCGTGGGGATTCACGAGTAGTGTTTTCCCAGAGACACTGGATTATTAAGTGCTGTGCAGTAGATATGCGGAATGAATCTTCTTGGATTCCTCGTAAAGCATGCGCAGCCTTTTCTCTTTTTGTTGGCATTGAGATCTAAGTAGACTGGTAGATTTTCTGTTTAAGAGGCTACTTGTGATTAATTTTTGTGTGTTTGAGCGATGGAAAGCTAATTTTAGTGTTCTAATGGCAGTTCTCTCAGAAGCATCCCCAAACAGCAGAAACGATGGAGAAGAGATACATAAATCGTCATGGAATGCAGAGGGAGATCCGGGGAAAGCCACTGAGAAAGAGGAAGAGGAAAGGCTTATTCCAATAAAAGAGGATCCAACGGAGGACGAGTACGATGAACAATCTCCCATCGAGCAGGTGGCACTCACTGTGCCAACTACGGACGATCCAGGCATTCCTGTCGTGACTTTCAGGATGTGGGTTCTTGGAATTCTGTCGTGCGTCATACTATCGTTTCTCAATCAGTTCTTTGGGTATAGAAGAGAACCCCTCACGATTACTGCAATCTCTGCACAAATTGTAGTCCTTCCTCTAGGCCAACTAATGGCAGCAACCATAACCAGGAAAAAGTTTTTTACAGGGAGCAAATGGGAGTTCTCGTTGAATCCGGGGCCCTTTAATATGAAGGAGCATGTTCTTATCACAGTCTTTGCCAATGCAGGGGCAGGAAGTGTGCAGGCTATTCATCTTGTCAATGTAGTCAAGATATTCTACAAGGAGAAGCTCGATTTTTTCGTTGCTTTTCTCGTTGTCATGACAACCCAGGTTCTTTTTTAACCATTTCGTCCCTAATTTTATGTGAAGGTTAAATTTCCTAAGTTTGGTTGTCTGAAATATTGCTTGATGTTTTGGATATGCAGATATTGGGGTTTGGATGGGCAGGGATCTTTAGAAAATATCTAGTGGAGCCTGCTGCTATGTGGTGGCCTGCAAACCTTGTTCAAGTTTCTCTGTTCAGGCATGGATTCAAATTTCATTATTAGATCAGAATCTCCAAAACTTTGCAGACGCTAATGTGGGATTTTACTAATATAGTCTGAATTTGTTCAAATTCTCAGATATAAACATTCATAAATCGAATTGGTTAGAGCAGGTGTTGAATAGTTTTGCTCTCTTCCAATTTTTTTGATTGCAGAGCCCTTCATGAGGAGGAGGAGAGGCCCAAGGGAGGCCTTACACGAAACCAGTTCTTTGTAATAACCCTTATGTGTAGTTTCGCCTATTATATAGTGCCTGGATATCTGTTTCCCATGATGACATCCCTGTCATGGATCTGCTGGATTTTTCCCAAGTCTGTTCTGGCACAGCAACTGGGATCTGGACTCAATGGTCTTGGCATGGGTAGCATAGGTATAGATTGGTCCACCATTTCTTCTTACTTGGGAAGCCCTCTTGCCAGCCCTTGGTTTGCAGTAGCCAATATGGGAGTTGGATTTGTGCTTGTAATGTATATTCTAATGCCATTAGCGTATTGGCTCGACCTGTATGATGCAAAAACATTTCCAATCTTTTCTGTGGATCTTTTCACTTCCACTGGCCAAGACTACAACATCTCCAAGATCGTTGATTCGAACTTCCATCTAGACCTCAAGCCCTATAACAAGTATGGCAGATTGCATCTTAGTAGCTTTTTTGCATTGTCATATGGAGTGAGCTTCGCTGCGTTGACTGCTACAGTGGTTCATGTCCTTTTGTTTCATGGAAAGTATGTTCTCAATCCCTACTCGCTGAATTCATTATCAGAATGAATCCATGGGTTCAGAACATAATTAAACTGTAACTTGCTAATATATGATGCAGAGAAATTTGGCATCTTAGCCTGTCCGCTTTCAGATATCAGACAGTGGATGTGCACACCAAACTAATGAGGAAATACAAGCAGGTGCCGGAATCATGGTTCACTGCAATATTAGTGAGTAGTGCCGTTCTAGCAATGTTTACATGTCAGTATTACATAGATCAGCTTCAATTGCCTTGGTGGGGAGTACTACTGGCTTGTGCCATCGCCATGTTCTTCACACTACCCATTGGTATTATTACAGCAACTACTAATCAGGTATCTTTGAAAAAGTGTCTTTCATTCCTGTCAAAATGGCATTTACTTTTCTTTTATTTTTAAGGTTCTGGTGGATTTGAAGACACAACACCATCAAATAAATCATAATCTTCATAAACCCATAAGAAAAACATAATTTCCCAAGTCTTGAGTGGATTAAAAACAAGCCTGGAGTGTTCTCAATCTTCATCTTGTCCGAAATTAACTATTGGACTGATTTGGGCATGGTAGACGCCAGGTCTGAATGTCATCACGGAGTTCATTATGGGCTATATTTATCCAGGCAGACCAGTTGCAAACATTTGCTTCAAGGTGTATGGGTATATTAGCATGCTTCAAGCCCTGACATTCCTGCAAGATTTTAAACTGGGTCATTATATGAAAATCCCTCCACGGACCATGTTCATGGCGCAGGTACCGAATCTCTGAAATCCTCCACCGCCATTTCTAGAGTTCCATACAACTAATTCAAACCATATATCATCTAATTTCTTGCAGATAGTCGGCACAGCTATAGCAGCGATAGTGTACTTGGGAACAGCGTGGTGGATGATGTATGGCATTCCCAATATCTGTGACACGGCCGTGTTGTCCTCTAACAGCCCTTGGACCTGTCCAATGGATCATGTTTACTACGACGCCTCTGTGATATGGGGACTAATTGGGCCAGGAAGGATTTTCGGCAACCTTGGCACATATAAAGCAATCAACTGGTTTTTCTTAGCGGGAGCAATAGCTCCRGTACTAGCATGGCTCCTTCACAAGGCATACCCAGAAAAGGAATGGATCAGATCGATCAATATGCCCATTTTCATTGGAGCCACACATATGATGCCCCCTGCCACAGCAGTCAATTTCACTAGCTGGATAGTCGTGGGATTTATTTTCAGCTTTGTAATCTACAGATACAAGAAAGATTGGTGGCAGCGTCATAACTATGTGCTTTCAGGGGGATTGGACGCAGGAATGGCATTCATGGCAGTTCTACTGTACATGTGCTTGGGATTAGAAAATGTTACAATGAAATGGTGGGGAGAAAATTTGGACGGATGCCCCTTGGCATCGTGTCCCACTGCCAAAGGCATTGTCGTGGAAGGTTGCCCCGTGTTTCACTGACTAAGTCTAATTTTCACTTGCAAATTGTTTTGCACTATGCTAGTGTAACTAGGGAGCAATCTTCTCTCCCTAGTTCTCGTTTTTCAGTTAAAAAAAATGACATGAATCCGGTTAGATTTTTAGGGGAGTCTAAGTTTTGTATGATCAAAATTCTAGGTATTTCAAAATTTTATTTTAAGGTTTTTTTTCTATTTTAAGAGTTTTTTCCTATTTTAAACTAATTCAGATACTCAAAAAAATTGATTACATAGATCAAAAATTTAAAAATGAACAATACAAAAACCTACAGAAAAAATAACTCTGTAAGAAAGATTGCTACACAGTTAACCTACTCTGTTTTTCAGAGTTTGCCCTTAATTTAGATCGTAAGAGTACCGTATTTCTGGTGTTTGGTGCATCTGTAAATTCAGCACGAATTCAATTACGGTTTCGCCAGGAATCGGTCTGGGATTATTCCCCGAGTAGTTATATTTATTTATTTGTCCAAGGAGGGATTTTAATTAAATTCCTTATGATGGATGTTAGTCTAAATTTTTAGATGAATTCCTAAAATGTATTTCTAAAATGTGAGAATCGAGTCCAAACTTTAAGAGGCCGGGTCGATCACCAGTACGGAAATTTGCGCACAGACATTCAATGGGGAAGACTGCAAATCACAATTAGCTTGCTTCAAATCAGTTCACGCGTTTTCTAATGATATTCAAAATACTGCGTTAGTTATTGGTGGATTTAAACCAACAACCTCCGAAAATCTAACAACCAGAAAAGGCATAAAACACAAGCTTGACTGCAGGCCAAACCCTTCTGTAAATGAAACATATATAAAATAACCATCAACTAATTTATGACAAAGATAGTGCGTTTTTAGTGTTCGCGTGCCTCTGCAAGATAATGCGTTCATAGTGCTCGCGTGCCTCTGCAAGCCTTTGTATTATAGTCCCTTGGAGTTGGGGATAGTATGCTTTGGGCTCTCCGTGGGGAATGATGAAGTTACAGTTTTTTAATGGTTTCAGAAAAAGTAGTCAAATCGAAAAAGTTTTTACTGTTTTTGAAAAAACGTATTATTAAAAAACTTTTGTTTTATTTTAGGTGAAAGGATTTTTCCCATATTTATTACTAAATATAATTATGCCTAAAACATTATTTAGTGTTAGGTTTTGTAGAAACCCTATCATTTTCCAAAACCATCTTTGTAAACCTATAAATATCCTCCGCATAAACCAAAACCATCTTTGCAAACCTATAAATATCCTCCACATAAACCAAGAAACACAGACAGGTGAGCAGGTGATTTCATTCAAAGATCTATAAAATAGATTTCGAGTCTGCCATTCACAGTCTGCCAACGCCCCACTTAGATATGACTGAGCAGTGATAGCGGTGGAACTGGTTACGGACACGGGAATTTATTTTCCTTACCGACATGCTTTCAGATAAAGAATACTCTTTACAAAATTAATCGACTGAGAGGCAGGAAACTGAAGCTCCCACCCGGTCCATTCGCATTGCCCATAGTCGGAAACTGGTTGCAGGTCGGGGATGATTTGAATCACAGAAACCTCACCGATTTTTTCAAGAAATATGGCAAAATCTTTCTGCTCAAGATGGGCCAGAGGAATCTTGTGGTTGTTTCGTCTCCTGATCTTGCCAAGGAGGTCCTGCACACTCAGGGCGTCGAATTCGGGTCTCGAACCTCGGGCATTCTCATCTGTAGGCGCCTCTAGCTCATGATGTATAATATCATGTACAGGATGATGTTCGACCGGAGGTTCGAATCCGAGAACGACCCGCTTTTCCTCAAGCTTCGATTACAATTATGGGGATTTCATTCCCATTCTCAGGCCCTTCCTTAGAGGATATCTCAGAATCTGTAAGGAGATTAAAGAGAAATAGTTCTCTCTTTTCAAGGACTACTTTGTCGAAGAACGCAAATAAGTAAAAAAATCGGTTTTTCTTACTTTCCAAATGCAATTTGTAATAGAAATTATGGTCGATGTTTCAAATTTACGAAAGGCAATCCATCCTGATCACAAAAGAGAGAATAAGAGAGATCAAGAACTCTCGAAGAACTGACTCACCCTCTCTTTCTTATCCGGAAGATGATGGATCCTGTATCGCAGATCCGAAACCCCAACCATAATTTCTAGAACACAGCAAATCCGACAAACAATATTACAACATTGTGCAAGATAAAAGATCTTCTCATAATTACGAATTCTCCTTAACCTTTCAGATTCCGATGATTTAAACTCCAATTTGTATTACAGGAAGCTTGCCAGTACCAAGAGTACTTCCAAACTGGGCGAGCTCAAGTGTGCGATGGGCCATATTTTAGATGCGCAGAGCAAGGGAGAGATCAATGAGGATAATGTCTTGAGGATAATGAGGAATATGAAAAACATTTAGAACAAGGTGCGGGCAGAGCTGGAGGTTGTTCTTGGGCTAAGTTATGTTTTCCCTTACTAACTCTACCCTTCTCTTGTAAAGAGATTCGATCTACACACTAAATGTAATATACCAGATATAAAATGTATGTAGAACAGAAATAAAATGCTAGTAATGGTATAATAACAACAATATAACTAGAACATTCACCACAATAACATTGAAATGATATAAGAATAACAACAAAATTAATACTTTGAATTTGAAAGCAATGTTCATGGGCCTCTTCGAGGGGGCAACCTCCAGTTGAGCAGAGCTCTATTACAATAATATCCAAGCTAGGGTTCTCATACCCTCGACTCCTATTTATACTAAAAAAAAGCATCTAGAGGAAGATCCGTCTAGAAGTGGAAGCTTCTATTAGGTCTTCTTACATCCGCCTTATTCTATTTTATTGAAAGGCCTTACTAATATTCACCTTTATTACATCCGAATATATTGTTCTACCTATGTGTGGGTTAGGACCCTAACATGTCCGCCCCCTTAAAAACAGCCTTGTCCTCAAGGCTTGAGATGAGGAAATTGTTGTAGAATGGTAGTTGGTTCCCAAGTGGCGTCTGTTGCAGTTGTATCTTTCCACTGGACTAGCACTTCCTTGATGGTTCTCTGACGTAGGCGACGCTCACGCTGGTTCAAAACTGCTTCTGGGTGTAGCCAAATGGATCCTTCTTCAACTAACTCTGGAAGGTTGGTTTGAATTTGGCACTTAGCTCCAATCACCTTCTTTAAACATGAAACATGAAAAACAAGATGTAGCTTCGAATGGCTGGGCAAAGCTAACAGATGGGCGACTTGTCCCACACGCTTGAGCACAGTATAAAGACCATAAAATTTGGGCACTAGCTTCTGACAATGCTCAGCCTTGAGGGAAGTTTGCTTGTAAGGTTGCAGTCGAAGAAACACCTAATCCCCTTTTGCAAATTGACGTTCAAAGCGACCTTGATCTGCTTGTTGCTTCAAGCGATTCTGTGCCATGACCAAATTCTCTTTGAGGGTACGAAGAATAGCCTCTCGAGCTGTAAGTGTTAGGTCAACCGCCTGGACCTTTGAGGCACCCGGTAAGTATGAGAGAACTGAAGGTGGCTTCTGTCCATATAACGCTTCAAAAGGAGTCATGTGTGTAGCTGTATGGTATGAAGTGTTGTACCACCATTCAGCTAGGGGTAACCACTGAGCCCACTGATTTTGCTTTTTCGAGGCAAAACACCTCAAATATGTTTCCAAACACTTGTTGACAACTTCTGTTTGGCCATCAGTCTGGGGATGATAAGTTGTGCTAAGATGCAATTCAGTGCCTTGTATCTTGAACAGTTCTTGCCAAAATTGCTTGTGAAAGCTTGGTCGTGATCAGAAACAATAAAGTGCGGCATGCCATGAAGCTTGAAAACCTGATCCATGAAGATTTGAGCCACCGTGGATGTTGTAAATGGGTGTTGAAGGGCGCAGAAATGAGCATACTTGGAAAGACAATCAACAACCACCATGATGACAGATTTATTTCTCGATTTGGGTAAGCCAGTAATAAAATCCATAAAGATATCCTTCCAAATAGCAGGTGGAATCGGGAGCGGTTGTAGTGTGCCCAACGATTTGACTGTTTCACCCTTGTTGCATTGACACACGTCAGATTCAGCTACAAAATTACGAATGTCTTGTTTCATACCATTCCAGAAAAAGGAACATTTGACCCTGTCATAGGTTTTGGTGAACCCGGAGTGCCCTGCTGTGGGTGTAGCATGAAGCTCAAAAAGTACTGTGGATTTAAGCTTTGATTATTTACTTAAATACAAACGACCTTTGTATCGAAGTTCCTCATGGAGCCAAGAGTACCCTGGGGAAGCTAGAGCATTGGACTGCAATTGTTGGATCAACTGCGAACTTTTGGGATCTTGTAGCCATTCCTGGTGAACGGCTTGGAGCCAATCTAGTACAATGAATGAAAGAGAAAAAAGAGATCCTTCATCTTCATATTTTCGGGAAAGTGCATCCACAATCACATTGTCTTTGCCTTTCTTATAAATGATCTCATAATCATATCCAAAGAGTTTAGTCACTCATTTTTGTTGTTCTGGGGAGGAAATGCATTGTTCCAGAAAATACTCGAGGTTTTGATGGTCTGTCTTAATTTGGAACCATTGCCCCAATAGATAAGGACGCCACAAATCCATGACATGCATAATAGCCAACATTTCCTTTTCATAGATGGATTTGCCTAGATTTCTTTCAGATAGTTGCTTGCTGGTAAAAGCCAAAGATCGACCCTCTTGCATAAGGACAACACCAATTCCTTTCCCTAAGGCATCACATTCCAAGACAAAGGTCTTTGTGAAATTGGGAAGGGCGAGGACTGGAGTAGTGCACATGGCCATCTTCAAGGTTTGAAAATCTTGAGCAACGACTGGAGTCCAAGTGAAAGAGTTATTTTTTAAGAGAGCAGTGAGAGGTGCTGCAATCTTCCCATAATTCTTAACAAACTTGCGATAATACCCTATTAAGCCTAGAAATCCCTGCAAGCTCTTAAGAGTCTTTAGGTGAGGTCATTCTTGCATAGCTTCAATCTTTTTAGGATTCACCCTGACGCCATCTTTGCCAACCATATGACCCAAGTATTCTACTTCTGAGGCACCAAAAGCACATTTAGACTGTTTCAGGGAAAGTTGGTGCTGAGAGAGTAGATGGAGAACTCGATCCACATGAGCAAGATGGTCTGTCCAGGTTTTGTTATAGATGGGGATATTATCAAAGAAAACTAAGACAAAATGGCGAAGAAAAGGACGGAAGACATCATTCATGAGGCTTTGGAAGGTGGAGGGGGCGTTACACAAGCCAAAGGGCATGACCAAAAACTCATAGTGGCCCTCATGAGTTCTAAAGGCAGTCTTGGGAATATTTGCCTCTTTCATACGTATCTGGTGGTAGCTCGAACGAAGATACAGTTTAGTGAAGAATTGGGCGCCACTCAATTCATCCAGGAGGTCATCAATGACAGGAATGGGGAATTTGTCTTTGATGGTAAGTTTGTTGAGGGCACGAAAGTCAGGACACATTCGCCAAGAACCTTCTTCCTTCAGGACCATGACCACAAGAGACAAGTAGGGGCTCGTACTAGGGCAGATAACACCTGCATTAAGGAGTTCCTGGACCATTTTCTCAATTTCATTTTTTTGGGAAAGGGGGTGACAATACGGACGGATATTGGGAGGAAGACTTCCGAGTACAAGGGGAATGGAATGATCATGAACACCACGGGAAGGAGGGAGGCGTTGGGGAGTGGAAAAGACCAATTGATGTTTAGAAAGGATGGCTTGGAGGTCTTGCGGTATCGAGGGTGTCTCTGTTGCTTGTATGGCATGGAGTTGGGCGATAACACCAGAATGACCCTTTTTGAGGAGCTTTTCCATGCATGGGAACTAATGATCTTAGGTGAAATGATGGTGATGCCTTGGAACTTATATTGGTGACCCTCCTAGTCGAATTGCATGGTTAAGTCTTTAAAAACCATGAGAATGGGACCCTGTAGTGTACCAATTGGCTCTGATACCAATTTGTAGTGTACCAATTGGCTACCCAGGTTTCCAAACCCCTCAATTTACCATTATACATGAATGTTTACATAATTGGTACAGGAATTATAAGCACATGCATTTAACCAGAATTAAACATATTTAAAATAC
>ML777530.1:1412432-1427920 GCA_009831015.1 Picea engelmannii | reverse complement strand
CTTATGAACATTTTTATTTCCACTAGATTTAGAACTTGAACTTGAAGAAGAAGAAGGAGAAGAAGGAGGTGTTGATGGAGGTGAAGGAGGAATCTGAGGATGGTCCTCTTCCTCTTCACTCTTGCCCTTTGAAGAATCAACCAAAACTGGTCACTTCCGTTCCAAGTAATCTTCGTACAAAACTTTCACCATCTCCGACATAGCAAGGAATGTTTTTCGGAACTCTTTCTCATCTTGAGAAATCCCTTCTTCCGATGCCATCTTCTCGTTGTGAGAAGCTCTTTTTCTCAATCCAATTAATGTATTCTTTGCAACAAATTCGCCTTCACCACGCTATAGCTTTTCCCTGGTTAACATCCAAAACTCAAATCCAAACGTCAACTAGCTCTGATACCACTTGATCCGTAGGATCTTTTAATGACTTATGGTTGAGTTTTAATTTTACATGCGTTAATTAACCATTTGAGAAACTTAGTGAAAGAATGAGGAAATATGACAGCCATATACACATATGCAGATCTGAAATGAAATAATAGACAACAAGCCATAACATGCAGATTGATAACGGAGTTCGGCACAACTTTGCCTACGTCTCCAGACCTTTTTCTCTGTGGGAAGGCTTCTTTATTTCTGTTCAAGAGCTCAAAAATACATCACTGCAATGCCAAATGGCTACAAGAATGATCTGGTCATGTTCTTCCAGATCTCTAGAACCCTGCAAAGAAAACGACACGTAAAACGGACGTCCAGAGCTCCCAGAAATGGTCCGACAACGTCTCCTCCTCAAAAGCTTCTCTGCATCAAAATGGCTTTGGCTTGGTTTCCCTTCAGTATAGCTTTATTCTGACTGCTCCTATGGCTTTAGAGCGTCCAAAAACCCCTATCTGGGCTCTTTCATCACCTCAATCGGTCGAAAAACGAAGAAGTTATGCCTCCTGGAAGTCTTTCCCTTCAAGCTTGCTGTCTCTGCATCTACAAAACACACCCTTCCTCCATTGAACCTGGCACACATACAATAAATAGCGTGAAAACCTAGCACCGGACACAACCGTGCCAACGGTGCAAACCGTAGGATAGTTAATGGCGCGACAGCCCCTAACCGCCTAGCACCTGGGCGTATGAGAGTCATAGAACCGCGTGTATTTGGCAAAAAGGGCTTAACGGTTACAACTGTTCCAACCGTGCACTTGGTCGAGGTCATATGGGATTAAGCATATAGCCATGGGCTATCCATTTCAAACCATATTAAAAAAATGTGCCCGCACTATATGTTACAATGGTGGTCATATGTTTAAATGGCGCGCGACCAAGGGTTGGGGCTAAGCCCCGGCCCGGTCACGGCCCAAACCAAACCATAATCAAATTCAAATGCAATTTGTTTCATATACATGTTAAGCAACACACAATGGCGCGCTGGTTGGAAGCTCCTTTCCAAGTCGTTCCCCTACCTGGAGGTCGCGGGGTTGACTCCTGCTAATGACAAACTTTTAACCCAAAGAACGAGTGACACGTGGCGCCCACGGATTGGGCCACGTGTCCTCATACCATTAGCCACCAAAGGACACGTGTCAAACAATCATTCGACCACACCTGCCAATCAGCATCCGCCACATCACCACCTTCCATGTCATCGTACGGTTTCCACATCAACATGTACGGACTCTGCCACATCAGTGTACGGACTCTGCCACGTCAGCCTGTACGGACTGCCCAGTCAGCGTTTTTTTTTTTTTGCCTGTTTGACGATTCAGACAGATCGCGATATCTTCTCCATACGGAGCCCGTTTGACAAAGTAAATATACCGCCGGAATCAGGAAGATGAGATGGACACAATGGCATAGGTTTCGTCGCATTCTGAGCACTTTCATTTTTGAGCATTTTTCAAGCCCTATCAGGCTTCTGGATCCGATTTCGGATCACAAACATAGAGGGAGTTTCTTCATCTTCTTCCAAAATTTCTTGGGAGATGGCCATAAAAATATTTTGTTCTTTACACTTGTGGCTCGAGAAATATTTATCATCACAGTTATAACAAAGGCCTTTGAGTTGGCGTTCAACCATTTCAGCCCTGGTCAATTTTTGGATCTTTAGTGGAGCAGAGGGAGTAGTGGGATTTACTGGTTTAGGGTGAGGGATAAATGAGGGTTTGCGGTTTTGAGAAGATACAACCTTTTGTGCTTCTTTTTCTCTTTTGGTAGCCTCCACCCAACTCTCAGGGCGAGCCATGAGGACATGGGCTCAAATTTGATCCTTGAGGCCGCTGATAAAACACTCTCAGAAAAAGGCATCAGACATGCCCTCTGTTCTAAAAGACAGGCGCTCAAAGGCAACTATAAAGTCTTCCACTATTCCTAATTGTTTCAGCTTTGTCAAACGACCCAAATGGTTGGTGTCAGTGTCAAAGTGTTCATAAAGCTCTGCCACAAATTGTGTCCAAGCAATATACCCTTGATGAGAATTTTTTCTCCATTGCCACCATTTCCAACGTTCTTGATCTAGATGGAGAACACCATATTGGAGTTTGGCCAAGTCATCTGTAATGTTGTATAAAGAGAAGTAATGTTCCATTTGGGTTACCCAACCAGTGGGGTCTGAGCCATCAAATTTGGTCACATCCACCTGCGGAAGGTGTAGGTCACGTTGAAAGTGATGGTTCTGCAAGGTATGGGAATGAGAGGAATGGTCACCTTCAGTATGTGGGGGTGAGGAAGAGGAAGGGTTATTTGTAGGGATATGCAGTTTGGTGCAGAGTGCCGAAAAGACTGATTCAAGATGGGTGGTGATGTCTTGTTTGATTTCGCCCATTGAGGACAGCATGGTTATATTGATGGCGACAACATTGGCACTGAGTTGTTTCACTTCTTGTTGGGTCTCAATGAGACTAGATTGCAAGGTGTTGAAGCGAGCTTCCAAGTCTTGGCTACAAGTATGGGCCATGAGGATGGGGGAACTGAAAAGGGGTGGGCGGGGTAAAAAAGATTTTGCCAAAAAAATGATATGGATGAATGTGATAAGGGCGAAGAGATGAATCCAATGGAATAGGTCTCAAATAATGGTGAATTTTTTTTCATATATATATATATATATATATTTTATGGAGTTATACTCCGGTCTGAAGAATTATGCAGAGAGGAAATGCCCAAATGCTTAACCAGAAAGAAATTTGTATTTACTTGGCAACCCAAACATAGTTGCGTGGCAATAGATCTTGTTTGTTTTAATTTGTTTATGTTTCTATCCCCAAGGGTTAGGTATCCAAGGGTTCTATAGACAAGGGTTTGCCCTGTGCTATAGCTCTCTGATATACGTGCGGGGTCCAATAGTAGTACTCGACCCAATATCTCAGGGCACTAACTAAGGAGGATAGACCATACCCTTAGTTGTACTACCTGACTGCCTAGGTACTAGAGAGTATCTTCCCGAGTGTTGTTCTCAGTGACACTATAATAGTTAGGCGGCTGATTGGTTTATCTAAAGAGGGCTTCAGGGAATCTAGGCCGATCCATACACAGGTGTTGTCTGATGTGCTACCACTCGAAGGGGTACCAACAAGGGTTACAAGGGTGGCCAACATATGTGCGCTTAAGTACCACTTGTATTTCCTGTGTGTATGAATCCCTCAACCATGGGTTTATGCACGTAACGACAGATTTCTATGGCTTAAAGACGTCGGAATATGTCTCTACCCTGAAAAAAAAAATTAACCCACACTTTCTGTCGAGGAAAGTGCTCTGATACCACTTGTAATATACCAGATATAAAATGTATGCATAACAGAAATAAAATGCTAGTAATGAGAGAATAACAA
This sequence comes from Picea engelmannii, assembly GCA_009831015.1. Classification (NCBI taxonomy): domain Eukaryota; kingdom Viridiplantae; phylum Streptophyta; class Pinopsida; order Pinales; family Pinaceae; genus Picea; species Picea engelmannii. Next base: position 1,424,111 of record ML777530.1, on the reverse strand, counting down.
CAATATAACCATAACATTCACCACAATAACACTAAAATAATATAAGAATAACAACAAAAATAACACTTTGAATCTGAAAGCAATGTTCGTGGGCCTCTTCGATGGGGCAACCTTCAGTTGAGCAGAGCTCTATTACAATAATATCCAAGGTAGGGTTCTCATACCCTTGACTCCTATTTATACTAAAAAGAAGCATCTAGAGGAAGATCCTTCTAGAAGCGAAAGATTCTATTAGGTCTTCTTACATCTGCCTTATTCTATTTTATTGAAAGGCCTTATTAATATTGACCTTTATTACATCCGAATATATTGTTCTACCTATGTGCGGGTTAGGACCCTAACACTAAATGTCGTCTCTTCCCGCTAAGCCATTTGACCTTTTCTTTCAAACTTAACACTAAATGACGTCTCTATCATCATCACATTTGGACTTTAACATATAATGCTTTACCATAGATAAGGTGAACTGTGAAATGTCATGATCATATTTAGACTTTGACACTTATTCTTTATCACTAGACAATTGCAACATGGTTGTCTAAGTTAGATGGATAAGGTGACCGCCAGCTAAGGCATTGAACCTTTTCTTTGAGACTTAACCCTAAATCATGATCATATTTAGACTTCAGCTAAATTAGATAAGTTGATCCCCTCACTAAGGCATTTGACCTTAACCCCAAATCATGATCATATTTAGACTTTAGCTAGAAAATTGGAACAAGGTTATCTAAACTAGATAAGATGAACAGTTAAATGTCTCATTTAAAATTCCCCGTCACATATACAACCAACTACTTTCCCAACAATGTTAGCATAATCATAAATGGCGACACAATATTTTATAGTGAAAATCACACCTCAATTATTTAATCCCACACACTGCTATGGGACAAAATCAAATGTCAAATCGAGAATCGCCACAAAAAACTTGCACACAAAACTTAGTTTGAATATGATTATATGGAGCAAATCAAGCAGACGAACCTCGATGGAGGTAACCGATCTTTTAGTTAAAAGACAACATGTGCTTGAGAGACATTTTATGTAGCCTATGTATTGGTCTTGGATATACAATTCAATTATTATTGTACTGCCGAAGGTAGTATATAGCAATGAGTTAGCATTGACTTTCATATTAGTTTTGTGTTGACTTGAAAAATTTATATTCATTGGTCAATAACTTGATAGTGTTATTGCAGCCTTCACGTATTTCGAAACCTTAAATTAATGAGAAAAGACAAGACCACAAAAAAACTAATAAAATGTAATGCAATATAATGTAATATTGTATTATAATATATGTTAAAATCTAATATTGTATTGTTTTTTCAAATGAGGTAAAAATTTAAATTTACTTTTTTACACTTATTAAAATTTCAATAATTTTACATTTCTTAATATTTTTTTAATTTTTTAATTTCAATAATTTTACATTTATTAATATTTTTTTAATCTTTCAATTTCAATAATTTTACATTTATTAACATTTTTTAATCTTTTAGTATAATTTTATAGAAATTTGTATGTAGTAATTTTTAAACTTTTAAGTCATATTTTAAAATATAAGAAACATTGAGATGTTTTTACTTTTTTAATTATTATAAAGATCATGGGAAGTACAGATCTGCATTTTTTTAGAATGACTAAGGAAATGTCTGAATATTATTTATATCGAATGACTAAGGAAATGTCTGAATATTATTTATATAAGCCATGTAGACACTAACAAGTAAAGTTTTCGGAGGCAGTACATGCAGCGTGCTACCCTTGTTAATATATGTATTGGTCTTGGATATACAATTTAATTATTAATAATATATTAGAGAAAATATTTTATTAATATTTCTTTAAATGTCTAAACTAATTAAAAATTAGATCGCATGCCATGCTTGAACTAGCAGGGTAGAGTAGGCAAAGATGACAAATTTTGTATATATATATATATATATATATATGAGAAACGACCTCAATTTTTTTTAAAGTAATTTCTTTCTTGGTACAAAAGCAAAAAACTTCAAAGGTTTGTGGGTACAAGATTCCAGTGGTGCCCTAATCTCAAGTATCACCCTCATCCAACAATTTATCATCAAAGCACATGCATGACATGCCCCCGTTTAGAAGATTGAATTTAGATTTTCAAAATATAATTTATCAAAAAGTTTACAAGTCGATGGTGTTAATAGTAACTCTCGAAAAGGATAAATAACAAATGGAAACGTTTTACAAGCAGTAAAATAATTGAGAAATGGAACTTCCATACAATGGATCCCAAAGCTGTGTACCTAAAGTGTATTTGTTAAAAGCTCCATCCTTAAGTCTCCAAAACTTTTGGGCACTGTACTTAAAATTAAATCAAATACCATGAGATTTTAATACTCTTTAGTTTTGGGGCATGTACTTAAAACTAAGTCAAATACCATGAGATTTTCATACTCTCTACTTATCTGATTTACTACTTGTATTTGTATGAGCCCCTGAATAAATAAATGTTAACTTTTAAAAAGGGGAATCGTATTATTTTTAGGATAAATTTAAATAAATTTATATATATATATTTATTTATTTAAAGTCATAGTCAACTTGGAGATTAAATTGGTGTATGAGACTTCCTTGTTTATGAAAAAAGAAATCCCCTAGATTCATTGATAATATATATATATATTATTTGAAGTTTAAAAATTAACATTGTAAAATGTATTTTGTTATTATTTAATAAATTTAATTTATAATTAATATTATGAATTGTGGAATAGATTTATTTATATAATGAATATGGTTTTTAAATGAATAGTTATATGATATTTCATGATTTATTGTTGAATTTCTAAAATTATGAATATAGTGTTATAAAAATAATTTGAAATTTTAATAAAATTTGGAAAGATAAATTAATTTTTTGTATAATTAATTTAAAGATATCATAAAAAGATATATTGTAAGCATTCAAATTAGTTTTTTAAGTTAAATGTAAGAGAGTTTGCATAAATACTATTATAATTAACCTTCTAATTATAACATGAGGATTATGCTCAGTGGTGAAGGAAACCCTACGGCTTCACATGGCGATCCCGTTGCTCGTTCCCCACATGAATCTCCATGATGCCAAGCTGGGGGGCTATGACATTCCGGCAGAGAGCAAGATCTTGGTGAATGCCTAGTGGTTGGCCAACAACCTCGAGAACTGAAAGAATCCTCAAGAGTTCTGCCCCGAGTGATTCTTCGAGGAGGAGAAGAACACCAAAGCCAACGATAATGACTTCAAATTTCTACCCTTCGGTGTGGGGAGAAGCAGCTGCTCGGGAATCATTCTGGTGTTGCCTCTCCTCGCACTCTCCATTGGAAGACTGGTTCAGAACTTCCACCTTTTTCCCCTGCCCGGGCAAAACAAAGTGGATGTCACTAAGAAGGGCGAGCAATTCAGCCTTCACATTCTCAACCATTATCTCACCGTTGCCAAGCCCATTGCTTCTGCTTAGTCCGCCCGCCCATATGGTAACTTGTCAATGATTGGCATATTAATGCACGCACTTGAGCAATAAACACTCCATCTATACAACTCAGAATATAATAATGGAGGTATGCATAACTTTTTGTGAATTTTTTGTGATAGATAAAATTAAATCTGGGTTCTGTATTCTCAAGAAGTCTGGAAAAGATGCATGGAGACAGCTCCATGGCCCCTGGTATTGGGAAATTAAAAGTAAAAACTCTTAAATAAATTTAAACAGTCAAATTTTATGCTACGTTTTACTGTTTGAGTGCTCAATAATACTGCATATTTCCAGTAGCACATAGAATCCTTAAGCTTGTGAAGGGCGTTTGACGAATTTTGGTAATTTTAGTGGATTTTTTGTTCGGAAAGCTCCCAAAATGATACAACCAAGCTTCTGAGGTGAACAATAATCATCGCAAGCGATTAAGCTATTCATTTAACCTTCTATTCGGCTAGTCAGTCTACTTAGAATGGAACTAACTATGTGTTTTCAAAGAGTTCTTTATGGGAAATCCATTATTATAGTGGATTTATTTGTTTTATTCCCAATTTCCACATAGGAGATCTAAGCACCCCCCTTATCAACCACACAATATCAACAAAAAAAAATAGTTCTTGAGATCAAAATCCATAAATGCAATAAAATGTATGTTCTATATGATGATTATTCAACTGACTAATGTCTTACATGCTTAACAATGATTACAACAGTTGTTCCACTGCAAAAGCAATTCAAAGTAGGATGCAATTTGAGCTCTTTATCCATAACTTTAAAACCTCTCAGATGTGACTCCTTCCATATGGCGAACATTTATGATTCTTCCTTGCAAGAACCATAATAATCTTTTCATTTGCTTTCGCTCTCTTCATCAGGATCCTTAGACAAGCTCCCCTTGGAAAAGTTATATTCCTCTGAAATATGCTCGTGCCATTGATCTATTAGAGTTGAAGGTAATGAGTCTCTGACTCTTCTTGACACCAAATGTCCATATGGACCTTGGCCATTAAAAACACCACAGAACATTGTATGTTCATGAGATCCAAAACCCTGTAATTATGATAAGCACATACAATGATGAAGCAGAAGCCCGATAGTTCCTAAAACCCAACATGTGAAATATACCCAAATTGTTTACATGTTTTTACAGGGTCATGACACAAACATCTATCACTCAACCAATTAAATAGACATTTTTAATGACTGTGAAACTATTTTGCTTCATTTAATTGCTTAACTGAAAGAATTAATTGAATTGTGCATCCAAGAGTATAAAACGAGTGGAAATTATAGCCAAATACCTCCTAAAAAACCATGCAATCCTGGTTGACTCCCTTCTTCCCTTGTTGTGAGTAAATTGATGCAATATCACTTGATCTGTTTACCACATTCTACGGGGAATACAAGCCAGATGCTCATCCTTCTTTTCCTCTGTTTCTAAAGCTTCTAAGGCCTCTTTTTCTACAGGTTATCTCCTGGCAAGGTATGAGAAAATTCATCATAGGTAGACAAGCAAGACCTCATACTGAGGGCCAGAGAATCGTTCTCCAAGCAATCCACTGTGTTCTAGACCTCAAAAGATATAAATATATCTATTTCGGATATTGTCATGGACAACTGCTTAAAGGAGGGCAAAACAAACCTCTATATGAGGATTTTGTGGCGAATCCCCTCGAGCATGGATGAATGAAACCCAAACTTGAATTTCACTTCAAAAAAAGAAAAAACATGGTACATTTAACACATTTTGCACGGCTAATGGAATGCACTAAGACACTTTTTACATCTTAAAGTAGGATTCAACTTTAAAAAATACTAAAACATTTCAGGCTAATCACTTCGTAAATTAATAGAACAGGAACATTATGCAAGTTCTGGAGAGCTTACAAATTGCAATATGACTATTTTAACATCTTTTGGTGGCATTTAAGGGTAAAATACCTTGTAATTTTTTAGCTCAAATGCAGTGCCATTGACACTTCGCCCAGAAAATCTCAATAAATCTAAATTCTTATATTATCCAAGATTTTAGTAGTGACTGTCGAGTCTCGATCGAAGAGATTGCACCCCAACCGCAAAGGTTGTAGAGGATTGGGACTAGACCTGCAAAGGACTACTTTCCAAAACTTCCTTCATAGAATTTCAAACATAACTTGTCCTTTTCGAAGAATAACAACCACACTACAACCGATGTGTCAGGCATGGAGACATACGACATTAGGAGTTGCAAACAACAAAGACGTATTACAGATCAATTTTTCACAATTCAAGAATAATGAAAGTGCATAATTTTCTTCATTCAAAGAGCTAGATATTCACGAAGATAATGAGCTAAGAGAGCTCAAGATTCTTAAGAAAAATCCTTGCATGAAAATCGATAATAGTACAGACCTAAAGATTCAAAATATGAAATCTTTACACTCATCTAGTTAAAATCTTATTAGAAAATCGAACCTAAATACTCAAAATTTCACTGAATCATCAAATGCCTCCACGTTGAGCTTCATCGACAGGGTTTTCACTGAAATAAACATCTATGCTGCTAAAATTAAAGTGTCGAAGATCAAGACTCTTCGGGACGTATGTGCACTGTAGAACAAGGCCCAGACACTTTCAAACCCTAGTTCTATTTTATGGTGTCTTTTATATTAATTTGATATATAGATCACTTAAAGGAACATTGTTGTTGATTCTATTTTATTATTATAAAAAGAGATGCAAAAAATTGTTTTCACCTTGGAGGAGAAACTCTCTAAGTTTCATGGACATTCATGATAACCTTTCAATACATTTAGTAAATATATTGAATTATTTGGTGTCTAATGACTAAATGGACATTTTTCTTAAAAAACATGCATTTGTAATGAAAAATACATATTCCAAAGCTTGAATAGAAGGATGATATACTTTTATAAAATCATTCTAATTTGCAAATTAGTACATAAATTCACAACATGTTTAATGTTAATGCACTACTTATATAAAAACCAAAAACATGGTAGAAAACATAAGAGAATTTTTTTAAAGACAAATGGAAACTTATCACAAGACAAAGAATAATCATAAAATGATTATTTCCCAATAAAAACATACATTATATATGACCAAAATGTTTTATCATCTTACTTTAAGTCAAAAAATCATCATTATTTTCCAATAAATAGATTATACATGACAAAAATATTTTATAGTAGACTTTTTTCATGCTTTACATGATTTGATAATATTTTTTTGATAGGAAAATTATTGATAGACAAATACTAATGAGAGAGAGAAAATAAATCATTGTTATATAATTTTGATGCAACAAAATATTATGTGAACTTATATGAAAAAGAAAAAAGGACATGAACAAATTAAGATATTTTAAAAAAAATATTTGAGGAAAAACATTATTTTCTAGATTTCCCTTAAAAAATATTACACTAATATGAGTTAAAAGAATGAATATTAGATCAATATCATGTAACTTCACTATTCCTAGAGTTTAAAAGACATGTTGATAAATTACACTTATACCCTCAAATATATGTTAAAGACATGTTGATGCATTACACCTATACCCTCCAATATATGTTTATAGGTGGATAAGGTGTATGAGAAGAGTTTGACAAAAATTTTGGAGTTTTTCCACCAAATACACTTTATCTGACCAAACACGGTTTCTTATACTATGAATACTTAAAGAAGTTCTTCCACCAAATACTTTATATGACCAAACATAGTTTCTTATACTATATGTACTTAAAGATAAAAGAATGTGATATTTCCATAATTTCAGTTACTTATATCATATAATATAGATAGAACTTATTAATAATTTTTTATTAAAAGATTACATTTTCATATTTGGTGGGATTTAGATAGGAAGCTTATTAATTTAGTTAGTCATTTTGAGGATTAAAAGAATTTGTAAGTTGTGTAGAATGTATACAAAAATAAGTAATGCCTACCAATGATATTATGACATTCTTGCTAACTTTGTCATCATTTACATCATAAATTGTGATAATAATATTTTACATTAAACTAAGTGAATCCAATCTAAGATGCTCTGTCCATTACGTTAAATTAATGTTGATTTGTAGCCAAATGAAAGGAACATAAATTAATCAAATTACATAGTTTGAATTTATAAACAATGAAAAACATGCATCACAAATAAACAATTTTGATTGAGACAAAATGATATTTATGTGTATATTGAGTATACAACATGCATCATAAAAGAAAAAGGCAAAGAAAATAATATTTAGATGTATAAACAATATAAGTGTGCATCATAAACCAGAATCATTCTCTCCTTGGAAAACATATATTTAGATTTTATTTATTTATTATTAGATTAGGTAAATCTTCTTATATACACATATCATAAAGAAGAAGAATTGTAATCACTTTAAGTCATACAAGAATATTTTTGAGTCTATATACATTACAAACTTGTATTAAGATTAGATATTCAATCGTTATCAATAATAAATCAAAACATATATTTAAATTTATAAAGAAGAATAAAGTGTAATCACTTTAAGTCATACAATAATATTTTTGAGTCTATATACATTACAAACTTGTAATAAGATTAGATATTCAATCCTTATCAAGAATAAAGAATAAATCAGAATTATTCATGATTACATAAAGATATTTAAATTTATAGACAATAAATTTAAATATATTGAAAATGAATATAGAATCATTTAAATTATGGATTCATAACTAATATGATTAAGATTTATAAAAAATAAATAAAAAAAATTAGTACCTTTTCTTTTAAAGGTTTTGAAAAAAATGAAACTAAATTCATAAAATTAAAATAATAGTATGTATCATAACTTGGAATAATAATATTTTACATTATTTGGATTATGGTTTAGGGATACTTCACGTTTCATGTATTATACCTTCTTAAAATTTGTAAATTTTATTTATAAGTTTTATTTATTTTACTTTTATTACTTCGGCATTCTCATTCTCTCGTTTAGAGAGTATGCTAGTATAATATGTGAAATATAGAAGTGTACATAGAATCTTAGAGATTATATATGAATAAAATATTTACTTGGAAAAAAATACTTTCTCTTGGATAAAGCAGTTTTCTTGATATTCAATTGAATTAAAGGAAACTTTCTATTTCATATAGACTCTAAGCCATTACAACAACAAGTATTCATGTCATTTTTAAAGGGAATTGAACCATGGTGGGGACGATAATATCATTTCTTAACTAATTAAAATGGAGTAATTTTCATAGATTCTATAGGAGTAGAAATTTTCAACTTAAGAAAGTAAGAAAGTAAAAGTTTAAAAGAAGAAAAATCAAGCTCATTAAAATGGAGAATATCAAAGGAGACTCATGAAGAAGAAAGTCTCATAGAAAGGAATTAGAGAAACATTTTTAATGGGCATGAGATCAATGGTATCCTTGGATCAACTATGTCTTAGACTTACCCTTGAAGTAAGATGTTGGGTAAAGTGTTTATTCCTACTAAGTTGTGAGAATATTAGAAGAAGGAAGTAATCAACCTACCACATACCACTTTAGATGACTTGTCTTCGGAAAGTCATTGGTGCATATCAAACATTTCATAGAAGAAAATGGCTAAGCACCTTTGGTTCTCATACACCATGAAACCCTAGAGGGAGCCATGTGAGCCTATGAAGAGACAATAGAACTGGTATATGATATCGTAATATGGGATATGGGGAGCATTTACATTCAAAATGCTCCTCAATTTTAAGATCTAACTCTTAGAATTTGTTTTAATGTTGACTAGTGGCTTGATGTGGTTGTGTACTTAGTGTCATGATTATGATCATTATAACATCATTTATGGGGCACTTATAGTATTGGGAGTTATTTGTTGGTGACATGTCTCCCAAGTAATGATGACCTCCCAAGTAATGATGACCATCACTCATAGGTCATTCTTGTAGATTTTAACCTTGTACAATATTTTACTGGAAACAGAGTCTCAATAAAAGAACATAAAATATACAATGACAAATACACACATTACACATAGATTTTTCCCCTGGAAACCCAAACCGGGAAAACCAACATATTTTATATTCATTCATAGTGATACATTGTTTACAATACAATATACATATAGGAGCCAACGACATTCAAAACCCTAACCCAATGACCTGGATTAGTCAACAACCCTAATTCCTTAAACGGAAATAGAAAACAAGCGGCAAAAACCATGTGCCAAAAAAACGCTCAACAATTGACATGAAAATCGAGGCGACACGAAAAATGAGGCAAAAATGTGACACATTTCCCGAGGCAAAAAAAAATCTAGTTGTGCAAAGAATATAACACATACCCAATAATTCTTATCCACCACTTCTCCATTTATCTCTTGATGAGATTATCATCAACCTTTATGGATTAGTTGATCTCCACCCTTGATTGTGCCTCATGATAAATGGACGAGGTTTCTCCTGGTTATTATAAATTGAAGCAATTGGTCTTGAATCTTTGGGAGAGACTCGAGGGTGGCATAAGGTATTAATCATTAGTTGTACCCTATGGGTCCTTAGGCTAGAACATCCATATACTTGAGAGTGTTATTTTGCTGATTTAATTGGGAGAGTTTGTTGAAGAATAAAAAGACCTTGCTTATGTGGATGCTTATGTTAGTCAATTCAATTAATTAAATTATGAGAATGAAATTATCAATCCGAGATTATAAACTAATGAAGTACTTACACTGTATGTATGTGCAGGTTTTAGCTTCTTTCAATTTTCAAAATGCAAACACTACCTATGAAAAGCCTCTAACTATCTAAAATTCAACTCAAAACAAATCACTATTTTATCATAGCACGTCACAATTATTTATTCAACAACAAATCAATTTTTTTTTTGATAATTTAATCAAGTTATTTGTTCAACACCAATTCATGCATAGATACCCTTGTAATTCTTGTAGCAATTCATTCATTAAATAGATTATGGAATTTAAATAGCACACAATAGATAATGGAAGAAATCACAATTGAACTAGTTAACGAATGGAAAAATGATCCAAGTAAGCAAGAAACAATTACCAACAGGCAGGGGGGCTTCTTGGCTATGGTAATGTTGCTAAGAATTTACCAAATTAGAAGCCCAACACTAAAAACATAGTTACCAACTTAACGAGAACTCTACAGAGTTCTCGTTTTTTGGGGGGTCAAGTTTTTTACTCCGTTTTTAAAAATGGTGCTAGCGGTAACACCCCCCTCCCTTTCTAGGTAGTTTTTTTATATTTTAAATTTTTTGATACATAAGGTTTCCACTTTTTTGTTTTTTGTTTTTTCATTTATTTTCAAATTGTTCATCTATTTTTATTTTTATTCAGTAGTGTTTTTTATCATATTTACATTCTCAATCCAATGTTAAAAATGTTGTACACCATTTATTTTTTTTAAAATAAGATTTTTCATATAATTATGTGGTCTTAATTAAATTATGGTTCCATACTTTTTAAATATATTGGAAAATATCATTTCTAACACATTGTTTTACCTTTACTTCAATACATAGAAAATAATTGTAGTTAAACAACACTATTTTAAAATATTTACCAAAAATATATAATTCATTTTTTTTTGGATCGATTAAAAACTAAATTAAAAACTTAAAAAAATAAGAGAACACAAAGAATTGAAATTAAAAAAAAAATTAAAACATTTTAAAAACAAATTTATATTAAAAAAAAACATTGAAGAAAAACCTAAAATATTAAAGAGGAAAAAAAAACATTATATATATATATATATAGTAATAGAAAATGAGAAAAAAAAAATAAAAATAAGTAAAAAAAAAATTATAGTAAAAAAAACATTGAAAAGGCCAAAAAAAACTCCAAAAAATAAAAAATATATATAAAAAAACCTCCAATTAAAAAAATTAAGATTAAAATTTTAATACAAAATTAAAAAAATAATTATCCAAAAATAAGTTAGAACACATTAAAATTACAACAACAAAAAAAAAAGTTAAAATTTATATAAAAATTCTTAAAAAATAATATTTAAAAGAAAACAAATTCATTAATATATTAAAAAAATTCAAATTTATATAAAACATAAATAAATGTTTTATGTATATATAAAACATATAAGATACATGTTTTATATATAAAACATATATTATATATGTTTTAATATATATATATATATATATATATAT
>ML777530.1:1370298-1387220 GCA_009831015.1 Picea engelmannii | reverse complement strand
TAATATGTTTCTTTCCCATAAAGTTAGATCTACTTTATTACATGATTCCTTGATCACATGTATAGACTAGGGTTTTGAATATATTAATGTCTTTGCTGTGATTGGTTTGTGTTGTTTTGATTTTGACTACACAAGAGCGCTGGAGCGAAGCAGGAGCAACAAAGACTGTAGGAAGCGATTATAAGGTATGTTACTTATTCTTGCCTCTTAGTAAATTCAATATTTAAAACTTAAGGAAAGCGTCCTATTCTGTCCTGTTTTGTTCTAGATCCAGGTGGATCTAGGGAGATTGGTCTGTGTCCGCACTAACGAATTTATCCATAAACACCACATTTTCCTTTCGAGGTCTATATAATATATTGATATTACATTCTTGTAGAAAAAGAAGCCACCTAGTAAGTATGCCAATAAAAAGTGGTTTGTTCATAATATATCTAATAGAAGAATGGTCAATGTGAATAAGGATCTCATAGCTAGTGATGTAGTGCCTAAATTGATTGATGGCATGCACTACTGTAAGAATTTTTTTTTCTGTAACTGTGTAATTCAATTAAGGAGGTGTCATGTTTTTACTAACAAAATAAATGGCATAACAAATCTGATTTTCTTTTTGTTCGAACACTACTCCTAAATCTATATTTGAATCATCATTGGATATGTGAGAGGGGAGAGAACAATTCGTCCTTCTTAAAATTGGATCTACATAAAGCTTTTCTTTCAATGTTTCAAAAACAGTTTGACAAGGAATATTCCAAAAGAATTTACTATCTTTAGTGAGCATATTAAACAACGGTGGTGTTATTTTTTGAATTTTTCTATAAATCACCTATAATAGCCTCCATGTCCTAAGAAACTCCTTATATCCTTTTGAGTCTTTGGTACTAGAAGTTTAGAGATAACTTATACATTTTTCTAGATCAACCTTGATTCCTGTAAACGATATGCAATGACCCAAAATAATTCCTTCAGTAAGCAACATATGGTATTTCTCATTACTTAATTAAAGATTAGTTTCTTGACATATGATTAAATTTTTTTCATTATTTTATAATGCTTCCTAAAAAGTATTTCCATGAACAATGAAATCATCCATATATACTTCTACACAATCATGGATCAAGTCAAAAAATATACCTAGAACAACACATTGAAAAGTAGTAGGAGCATTGCATAACCCAAAAGGTAGTACTTTGTAAGCATACATCCCCCATGGGCATGTGAATGTGCTCTTGTCCTGATCTTCCAGATTGATTTGAATTTGATTATATCTACTAAACCCATTAAAAAAAGAGAAATAGTTTTTTCCTGCTAATGTATCTAAAACTTGATCTATGAATGAAAGAGGGAAATGGTCTTTTAAGCTAGCATTATTCAATTAAGAATAATCTATGTAAACATTCCATTTACCATTATTTTTCGAAACAATTACTAAAGGTGAAACCCATTGACTATTAGAAATTGTATATATGAAATTCACATTTAGTATTTTTTGCAATTTTTCTTTTACAATTTCCTTAAGATTTATACGTCTTTGGACTTGTCTGATAGGTCTAGAATTTTCCCAAAATAGATGTGATGTATACATGTATCAAGATGAATTCCATGCATATAATTGTACTCACAAGTAAATGCACTAGAATGTTTTTTTAGTGTTTGAATTAATTTCTTTTTCTGAGACTCTTCGAGTTTAGAATTGATGTTTAATGTTTTTCCTTGTTGAGTGTCTATAGAAGTACTACACGGTTCTGATATTGAATTGAAAAAAGTCATGGAATCAAAGAGGTCAGATAAAGTATTAATTTAGTACAATTTTCTTGAAAATTTTTGTCGAACATATGATCAAATGAAGGCTATAGCCTAGGAGGTTGAATACAATTAGAATTATTAATCAAGTTAATGATATGATTTTATTCAATATCCTCTTTTAAACTCATAGTTTTGTCAATTGTTAAAATAGGTTGTATTATTTCTTCATCATCATTTGTATATTGAAAAAATTATGTGTGCTCTAATTCCATTATATATTTTGCAGGTGGATACAATGTAAACTTTTAAGTTAAATCACCATGTACAATTGTCATATCTCCATATCTACAACTAATAAATGCATCATTTGTAGCCAACCATGGCCTTCCTAATATTAATGGATGTCCACCCAAGTTAGATTTAGGTTGTAGAACCATAAATCTACAAGGTATTCCTATGAATATAAGGATACTATGATATCCTCGAACACACCTTCAGGTGTTATTGTATATCTATCTCCTAATTGGAAAACAGTAAATGTGTGATGAAGAATAGATAATTGTAATTCATCCATTGTTTCTTTTTTCGTGACATTGATTGAAACTCCTAATTAGTCTATTAAAGTGTTTTAAATTGCAATGTTATTGATGTGGATATTAACAATAGGATTATCGGGATCAACATATTTTTCCATAAATATTTTACTTGACATTATATCTACTAGTTTTCCAATAATTTGTATTGTTTGTGGATCTCTTTTCTTCTTTCTTAGTTTCTTTAAACACAATTCCTTAATTGTTTTAGCATAGATTGGAATATCCTTGATTGCTTGCAGTAAATCAATTTTAATACTAACTTTTTTTAATTCATATAACATATCATATTCAGATTGTTTTATTTACTTATCTAATTTTATGTTTTTGGGAAAGGTGGAGATTTAAATAGTTGTGGTTGAATATGTTGTAGAAGAAAAAGTTTGTTTTATTGCATCAAAACTATTATTGTTGTTTGTTTGATTAGGATTTTCATCCTCTAATTGTTCTTCAATAATAATAGGAGAATCTTGTTGAATTACTTTGCTTGATCTAAGATGAATATCATTTAAATCAAGAGGAGAAATCATATAAGCAGGAAAATTTTGTAACTCAACATTGTAAGCAAGTTGATCTACTTTATTGTTGGAGTTTGGAATGGGTTATGTAGGTAGTTGGGTAGGCATTGGAGGAAGTTGCTTTTATGGCAATTCTAATTATTGAGGTTGTGAAATTTGTGGTTGGGTAACATAATATTGTTGAGCTTGTGGGGGTTATTGTAGATATTGGTTGTGTATAGCATAAGGATAAGCAAGCATGATTCCATAGTTAGGTCCTCACTATCATTGTTTCCAAGGTTAGTTTTGAACTTGTTATGGTGGCCATGCTTGCCAAGGAAGAATCAAATTTGGTTGGGGATATTGTTTATTTAATAATAAGAATTAAATTGTTGTGGAGGATCATGAGAAATACCCGATACTTGTGGTTTCTGATATCTTTTTGGTGCAACAAAAAAAAGTTGCTCTGTAGCTTATTTATCTCCTTGGTACACTTCCTTGAGTTCTGGTAGTGATGGGAATTTCGTTTTTCATGATTTTATATATAAATAACACAATCATCAATAGTGTCCAACGGTAATTCCTTCAAAGGATGTTTCTTACTACATCTTGCACACAATATTGGAAAATAAACATTCTCTTCCTCTTGCTTTTTCTTAATTTGCAATGCATCCAATTGAAAACTAAAAGTACTAAGAATATCGGTTTTAAAACTCTACAATAAGTTTCCAATTTCATCTCTGCTTTCCCCATCAGATACTAATATGTTAACTCTAGAGATAGTATCTCTAGGTCCCTTACCATATTTGGGCTTTACTTGAGAAATTTGCTTTCATAAGTCACATATTTATCCATAGCCTAAATGAGACACATCTCCTTTACCCATGAGGTTAAGTATGCCCATCCATTTATCTTTGATTCCACAAAGCAAAATTACTTTAAGAGTATCTAGATATAAATGATTTTTCCTATCTCTTTTAACAATATAATGAAATCTTTCTAAGTAATTTTCTAGGATTTATTCCTCTTTTTGTGCCATTTTAAATATTTCTTCTCTCAAACCTCTATTAGTACAATAGTCATGATATTTTGAAAGGAAATTTTGTCACATTTCATCCCATGTTGTGATAGTGTTAGTTCCCAAACCCATAAACCAACTTAAAGCTTCATCTTTCAAAGTGGTTGGAAACAACTTAAGTCTTTGAGCATCAAAAGAGTAATCGTAACTACGAAATAAGACATCAAATTAGAAAATAAAAGTCCCTAGGTCTTCAGTTACCATACCATGGAAGTTGGGAAATGTTGATGGAGGTATATTCTTCATTTGTATCACTACTATTGGATCCAAGATAGGGAATCCAAACTCATGTTCGACAATTGATGTTCCTATGTTTTCTAGTCTTTCTTTTCTTTATTCCTCTCTCCCTCCTCCATTTACTCCAGAAATATTTACTTGTCTGAAATGTGTAGATTATTTCGATGAATTATATGGTTTTTCTAGAGAGGAGAGTATTACAACTTCATGATATGCTTCGAGGACTTTGTATTTGGAACTTCCTTCTCCTACTTTTTCTTTTCCTTTTTATCTTGAAGTAATAATTACGTTTGATCATCCTATTCTTGCAATTCTACTTGCAAATTGATTAGTGTATGGGTTGTCTCTTACAACACCACATGTTGGAGATGATGGAGTGGTGGGTTAATTGGTGCTTGGTGTAAATTTTCCTCTATGATATCTATGTATTTACATGCATTATATTTATCATGGTTTAAATTGGTGAAGAGATACTCACTACAGATCTACTTATAATGAATGTGTCAACCTATTATTCCATAAAAATTTATAGTAAAGTTGTATTTGAGTCTTACTGTCTCTCTTCCCATGCATTCATTCATATATGCATTTAAAATGATACTTTAAAAAGAGAAACTAATTCCTTTTAGCACTCCCCTAGAAACGACACCAAAAATGTTAGTCAATTAAATTACTTAAATTCTGAGAATTAAATTATCAATTCAAGATCATAAATTAATTAAGTGCTTACATTGTATGTGTAGGTTTTAGCTTCTTTCAATTATCAAAATGCAAATTGTGCCTATGAAGAACCTCTAACTATCTGAAATTCAACTCAAAACAGACTGAAAAATACTACAGGGATATTTCTAACGACCTGCAACTATTGTCTGTCGGATCACTATTTTATCACAACATATCACAATTATTTATTCAATAGAAAATCAAATATTTTTTTTAGTGTTTAATTAGGTGATCTGTTCAACACCAATTCATGCATAGATACCCCTATAATTCTTGTAGCAATCCATTCATTAAAAAAATTATGGAATTTAAATAGCACACAAAAAATAATGGAAGAAATCATAACTGAACTAGTTAACGAATGAGAAATTGATCTAAGTAAGAAAGCAACAACTACCAACAAATAGGGGGGCCTCCTTTCTATTTCAATGATACTGAGAATTCACCAGACTAGAAGCTCGACACTAAATAAAAAATGATCTTAACAAATGTATGGAAGGAAACAACAATTCTTATTAAATCTCTATCAAAATGTTTTACATCAACATTCACTCATTCTCGTATGATAATTCGATGTCTTATGATCCCATAACCCATTTTTTATATAGGATTTTACAATTACAAGTGCATGTTGTTTGGTGGCACACGAATTTCAGTTTATAGCAGAAAATAAACAAAGGAACTTAAGAAACTGATTTTCTTGGATAACACCCCTTGAATCTCATGTTTGTAAGTTTAGGGATTCAGGACAGACAAGAAGAAACCCCTGATTCCAATCGCAATATGATTTAATGATTGCAGTGTCATGAAATTTGGTTGTGAACTTTTAAGGATGACCATGATCCATTTCTCACCTTATGTGCTCCTGAACCAATTTGATGAACACCTAACCATCCCCATAACATTTAGATCCTATTCCATGTGGAGGTTTCTCTTTAATACTAGCGCAATCATTTCAATGATCAAATGTGTTGTTGGATATTTCAGGTGTGCTTTAGGACTTGTAGATATGCTACAAGATTTTGACTACTATAGAATTTAAATATAACAAATGATTAGTAATACAAAAATCACACTTAAGTGTCTACCAAAAAGGAAAATAAATTTAGGATTTGAAAAATATACCTTAGAGTCCCCTTTGTCATGTATATATTGTAGGTGATGAGTGTTGGCACAAAAATGGAGACCATGGTTCTCACAGGTTTCCAATAAATGATACCATCATATTCTAGGAGCACTGACATAGTCAACCTTATGCAAGGGAAGGAGGTCCCACCCAAAGTGAAACCAAGACATGTGTGAAGAAGTGATTCATGGAGAATGCATCATCATATTTATCGTAACCATATTGAGATTTATATATTCATATGTAAAAAGGAATTCATAGACAATGTTTAAATGCTAAATACACAGGACATAAATAATTGGACAACATAGAAATCATAGATGCATATGTAGTAAAATGAAATTTTAGGGCCCAAATGATCCTTTATATTATTAGTGTCTCAAAACCTAGTCATACATTGAATACATCTCCCATATAATGTCTTACACAACGGAATCTCTTCCTAGATACTTAGTGCAAACTCTTATCTAACTGCGCAAGCATACTGACATTAAGAACTCCTTATAGTATCTTTTCTCAACTGACTCAATGACAATAATGATAATACTAATAATAATGGTAACCCTTTTTAACCCTTTTCCCATTACATATCTCCAAATTTATAGTTTCCCTCGGGTGCTTTTTGAATTCTTGATTGCATTGTCTTGATTTTGTTTCCGCTGTCTTTTCTGGCTTTCTCCTTGCATACACTCGAAGTTTTTTTTTCCATTGATCGTCCAAATGACACATGATTTTTTTTCATTGCTTGCACGTTTGGATTTAGCTTTTTGCTTGTCTAACTATTTTCTTCCACTTCGACTCTTTCACTGACATGTTGCGCTTTCCACAAAACTATGGCATTGGAATTTCCCAAAATCGGGAATTCCTCAAAAACAGAGGGCCCAATAGGCCCCGACCACAATCTTTGACTCATATTGAGTCAAAATTCCACTTCCTTACTATGGTCTCCCTCAAATGGAGGTCCCAACTCAAGGACGATATGAACTACTCGCTGGCGTAACTGGTCATATCAATCCACTCTTTCCTACCATTTCTCGATGAGAATGGATGCACCTGCAATAAATTCTTGGCCCACATCAACCGTTAGGTCTTCAGGCTTGGTGGCTAATAGGGAATTCTATTTGGAGTCAAAAATTGAATCCACATGTTGCAGTGGGAGACACGTGGATTGGACCATGGGGTGGAATTTCCCGAGATCTTTCTTCGAGGCTTGAGTATCCTCATGTAGCGCATCCATCTATTCTTCCACTTCTTGGATCTCTATAAAATTGGCTTGTTTCTCGATAGGATCATCAATATCCTATGATTCTGCGTTCAACTCATTACACTATGCATGCAAATCCTCAACTGTCTTGATGGGGCACTCCAATAATCTAACCCAATCATTGACCATATTAAACAACTCCCGACATTGACTGGCTCAAGAATGGAGGGATGAGTAGACACTATTGCCTTCAACAATGACCTAGGTTATTTTCTCGTGAAAATCCTTGGGTTGCTCTTGCTCCTAGATTTTAATAGTCTCAAGATGGTATTGGAGACATTCTTCCTTCCATGCGAGTTGTGTCCATGTGTCTGTGACATGAGTGATCCATTTTGCAGGTGCAACCGAGGTAATATCTCCTAGAAACTCTGGTACTAACTATCTCAATTTTGGCCAAACTTGAAAAAAATTATATAACATGGTCCTAACAATGGATTCATCCTGCAACCATAATCCATGCTCATATTTTCTAGCTGAAGATGTGGTGACTATTTCCTGGCGCAATTGTGGTGACTGTTACATGAGTTCATAGTTAACTTGTTCAGTTGTGATAAGCATGTGCTTGAATTGGTCAGTGGATGCATACATAATCTATAAGATATGGGGGGCATACCAAGACACAAGTTCTCCACTAGTGAGAGATGTATACATTGGAAATCATGATGCTAGTGGTTGCCTATTGGAATTAAAGAATTACGACATGTTGGGAGTTCCAACGCCATTGGGACTAGCTGAATGAGCTTGTAAATTGCATGAAAGTTTGTGTTGGACCTCTTGTGGAAGCATTGAAACCACATCTGGTTGCTCCAGGATAGCATAGTACTGCTAGGGATCCTGCAACAATGGCATTATTGTTCTTTAATCGAGATCGTTCTTTGGTTCGACTGAGTGTCATCATGGGTATCCATTTGGTCTTGTGGAGGATCCTGGTCCATCTGTGCTTGCACCTCTGGCCCTGTCTCTGACTCTGAATGGAGAACATTTTCTGGTGGTGTGCCTAATTAGAATGGTGATGCCTACAGTAGTAGCAGAGGGATTGCTAGACTTTGGGAAAGAAGTGTGAGATGGGTGTGGGTACAGGATAATGAAGGGGAAGGAGAAGGATCAAGGGCATAAACAAATTTTTTTTGACTAACCTTTTCGATCATGTTGGTACTCATAGGTTCAACTATAGGCCCATCGTGGATATTGATAATGTGAACAGATGATGGGATGGATGAGGGAGTGCAAGTGTGAGGTGGAATGGATGAGAGAGGTGTGGCATCCATGATAATGGGGTAAACAAAGGGTGAGATAGTGTGTGGACTATTCATGGGAAACATAGAAGCATATACCTCACGCAACTGCTTACTAGAGATGGTAGCCTCATCTGGGATGGATGGAAATGGAAGCAACACGATCCTCCGAAATGTCTCTTCTTCTCCTTATTCTTCCACGGAGTCCAAGGGTGTGTGTTTTCATTTCTTTCTAGTTGTTCTTGATCCCAGAATATTTGTTGGGGATTTCCATCGTGAAATGGAAGGTAGCTAATAGGAGATGCCAAACCGCTTCTATTATCTCAGGACCCTAGGCTAGGAACAAAACTCCTTTTCCATTTTTTTCTCGTCAAGGTAGTAAGGCAATGGAGAGGTGTGAAACTAATCCGTCATCATATTGAGAGGTCACACAAAGGTGTTGTCTTAGTTCATACCAAACCAGATATTGGTGGTATAGAAATTGAGCAATTCCAAGGGAATACACATACATTGAGTGATTTCAATGAGGTCATCGAACCACTGTAGGAAAGAAACGGTGTTCAAGGAGGTGTTGGTAGCATTAATGCAAGCCTTCCAAGGCTCAAACCTCATCATAGCTCGACTATGTGAAGTTACCATGAGATCTCTCCCCACCGACGATATTCATTACCACATAGAAAAGGAAACTAAAAGGTAACCATAAATGAAATAACCATATTTCTCATGTGCATCCTCACAATCCTGCAACATCTTTTTCTGCAATAATTGGCACCAGTTCATGACCACTCCTTACATGCAGAAGTCTGCAACAGAACGAGTGTCTAATGTGGATTCCCCTCTAGTGAAGGTCCTCATGACTTTGTACATGATTAGGTAATCGGTGCAGCAGACCGTTTAAGGAATAATGGGGTCAATCATAGCTCCTCTATGACGTTAATTGGTATTGAATGTGTCATAGAGACTAGGCTCTCCCTTCTTCTTTTCACTATTTCTCGACCCCTGGAATCCATTAGTAACACTATCTCCCTCCACCGAGAGACTTGTAACTTGGTGTAAATATTCTGCATGAATCATATAATCCTTATCTAACACAGGGAGCCATTGTGGATTCGGCTAATAAGGAAGTTGGTATAGCGTGCGATTTCTATAGAAGTCAAAAATACTGGAAAATATCTCAGTTTTGTAATAGTGGACTCCCATAGTGGCACATAGGGAGTCTTCCATGCCATCCCAACATCACCTGAAGTTAATTGAACATAATCCAGATAAACCTCATATTTCATTTGAGGAAATAAAGAACCATCCAAAAAATATGTATCAACAAGTCATTCTTTCTCAACTTTCCCCTATAGATATATGAGGATGAAAAATCGCAGGTCAACAATGTCGGTGAAAACAACAAGCTTTGGGACAACACCCCTAGCCGTTCCAAGTCATCCCATGGTTAGAAACCAACGATAGTAGAAAAGCATGACAAGGGGTCGAGGGTGTGGGTGTGAGTTCACGGGATACTAAGTAGGCTCCATGGCTGGGTATGCAAAGAACTTGAGGAAAAAACAATAATGTGGAGTAGTCGGTCGATGGATATTTTATAGGCAATAACATGGAGGTGACATTATGATCAAACATTAAGGGAGACAATGTGGAGGTAATTTGAAAATAACGTCGGATAGGACCTGTGGACATGGAAAACTCTAGGGTGGGATTTGGCCATTAAAGAGTATAAGTGGAAATACAATAGAGTGGTATTGAGGTGAACCAAAAAGTAATTATCGCACCAATTATTAACTAGAAAAAGTATTGATTGGTGGGTTTTGAATGAATTGGAGCAGAGATGACAGGACAAAAACAAAAAAGGTACCAATGGCTTTTAACGACCAAGGTGATAGCGACGTAAGGTAAATTTCGAACTTGGAAGATGCTAAATACGCAAGGATTTGATTTATACCTCCTCGACCACAAAGGTGATATCTGGGTTGGATGATCTCACAATGACATATAGACACTTGGGCGTGTGATGATAGGCATGCCACTTCTTTATTGAACCTAAGAGAAATAATAATGAAAAATAGAAACCTACCTACTTTTTTCACTCCCAGTGAAAGGAATGGCATGGATCTTATCCTATTGAGAAGAGAGGTAGGGCTTCAGGCGTGTGCCATTCACCCAACCAAGATGAATAATTCCATCTAGTTGTGCAAGCTTGACAGCCCCAGATTCCCAAATTTCCGCAACTATGAAAGGCCTGAGCCAATGCATTTGTATATTTCCCAGATGATTTTGGTACTTACTATTGTATAATAGGACTTGATCACCTTGCACAAAATTCTAGAATTAATGTGCATGTCATTCCAAGACTTTTGTCTATCCTTCTCCATTATTTGATGAAAATATGATAAGAATCCGGATTCCTCGAGTTCCATCAGTTACACAACCCTTTCTACAACTAATTCATTGTCTTTCATCTGAGTAACTTGCACAGTGTATAAACTTGGAGTAATCAACTGGGCGGGGAAAACTACTTCTCTGCCATAAACCAATTGGAATGGAGCATATTTATGCAGTATCTTTGTAGTAGTTTTGGAAACCCATAATATAGAAGAAACTTTGTCATCCCAGTTATATCAATTTGTGTAACATACTTTGGCTAATCCTTATTCCAAAATCTTGTTATAGGCTTCGACCGTCACATTTTCTTGTGGATGATATGGACTATTCTTGTGATGTTGAATGAGAAATTCTCAAGTAAGAGTAGAAATAGTCTCACTGATAAAATGGGCTCCTTGATCACTAGTTAAACTCCAAGGACACCCAAATTTAGTGATGATGTTCTCAAAGATGAACCGAGTGGTTGTATCTGTAGAATAATCCTGAACAACTTATGCTTCAACCCAAAGAGTTAAGTAATCGGTTGTGGTCATGATGTATCTAGACTTTGAGTGTTTAGCTAGTGGATTAATGGGACTGATGAAGTCCAAGTCCCACTTCTCGAAGGCCTACAATGCATACACATGGTGTAATGGGAACTCATCCCTGCGTGACGTCTTACCAACCCGCAGATAGACATCACATGTTCTCTCATAGTTTTTGGCATCCTTGAATATATCTGGCCACCACAATCCTGCTTGTAACTTTTTTTGTTGTTTCCTTACCTCCTGCGTGGCCTCCCACAACTCCACTGTGACACTCCCATAATATATCCAATCTTTCATGATCAAGTGCACACCATCAGAGGATATTTTCCAATCCCAACTTGTACAGTTGACCAAAAATCAACTGATAGGCTGCTGCATGAACCATTAGGTGTCTCTTTTGAGTTACATAATAGCCTTTAGGGAAGACACTCGTGCTCAGAAATAAGGCAATACCAAACAAGTAATTAGGAATAACTTCAACTTTGAAAATATCTACATCTCGGAGTTGATCATCAATAACTCTTCCACTCTTGCCCTATTCTAATCAAGATGAATAGTGAGGGCCAACATTTAATTTGCATGGCTTGAAAATGACTTCAAAGGAAAACTCTTGAAACAACAACAACCATCTACAAATTCTTCCTTCTAACCCAAGATTATTAACTAGATATTTTAAAGCAGAATGATCAGTGAAGAATTCAAAATGACCACCTGACAGATAATGTCTAAATTTTTGTAAAGAATAAACCATTTCCAAACCTTGCCTTTCGGTGGTAGTGTAGTTGCGCTTGGCCTGAGAAATATTATTTCTAGCAACGTAGATGAGATGATCTAGGTTTCCTTCACCAATTTGCACAAAGATTGCACCCAAAGTAATGCTAGAAGAATCAATGTGTACATGGAGTTCCACTTTCCAATTTGGGTATACTAGAATAGGGGTAGTACTCGACGTTTCTTTAAGGGTGTCAAAATCGTGATCACTCTCTATTTTCCACTTGAAAGATTTAGATTTATTCAGTAATTTCTTCAGTGGGGTAGTGATGCTTGCATAATTTCTGATAAATCTACAGTAGTATCCAGTGTGGCCCAACATTGACCACAACTTCTTAGCACTCGTAGGTAGGGAAATATTTAGTATCACAACAACCTTTGCAGGATCAACCAATACTCCTTCCCTGCATATTATATGTCCTAACATATTTCCAAATGGTACAAAAAAAATACATTTCTTCAGGTTTAAATAAATTGTTAGATGTCCACAATGATAAAACATCAATTTAAGTAGACCTATGTTCTCCTTCAATAGGTTGTACATGGTCCAGTAATCCATATACACTTTAATAAATTTATGAATAAAGTCCCGAAATGCAACAATAACTATGCAAGAAAAAATAGTTGGGGCATTCTTCAATCTAAAGGGAATAATATTATAAGAAAAAGAACCCCATTCTATAGTGAAGGTAGACTTTCTCTTATCCTCTTCCACAATTCTAACTTGATGGTAGCCTGAGAATCCATTTGTAAAATAATAGGCCTCACCGCCCTCCACTTGATCAAGGAATTCACCACTAAAGGGGGTAGGAAAAGGGTCATGTACACAAGTCGAGTTCAAACTCCTATAATCCACACAGAATATTGTATCATCAATACCCTTCTTTCTTTGGATTACAATAAGCCTGATCCACTCAGCCTCATCTGCTGGGAAAATTATCCCAACTACTAGCATTCGATCAATTTCTTTCTTAACCTTCTCCTTGAATCACAGATTTAGACAGTATGGTCTATGTTTAACTGACTTAGCCTCAGGTTTTAAGTCAATCTTCATTTCACCCAAATCTCCCTTAATCCCTTTCAACTTTGAAAAACTCTTAGGAAACAGATCTTCATATTCCCTCAACAGAGCCAATATCTCTGTCATAATTTGTTCATCCCAATAGTCACCTATGGACCCCAACTTATAATTTTATTCACTCCTAATGTTTATTTTCCACACCTCAGAGGTTGGGCATATGAGTTTTTGATATGATCTAATATTGTATCCTTGAATTCTCTTATTCCAGTGGATTCTTGAAAGGTTAAATGTATGAGCTTTTCCAAGTCCTTGGGATCTTCAGGGTCTTTATCAACTTTACTACAAGCCATGGGTACTCTCATAGGGGATGGATACAAGATATATTCAAGCAAGTGTTCATTCTCCTAACAAAATGTAAGCTAATATTTAGGATTAACCTCAATATTAAACAACATATTCTTAATTTGTTGGAGCATAGTTGTGATTTCAGGAGTCTTACCAGAAAATGAGAAATCATGGCAGAACTAATTTTGAAGTGTCTTCTAGCATATTGTTTGTCTTCTTGTTTTCTCATAAACATACCAGGATTTGGGAATTGTTCCCAGAGAATGAAATAAGTGAGGTGTCCATAGAGAGGAAAGGAGTTGCGCATCCTTACACACTTATAAACAATGTTCAATGTGTGTAACTAGGTTAGAATTACCATCATATATCTCCAAGGATAGTAGTTGACTCTTCTACTTCTGATATTGTCCCAACAGTAGTATATGTGTTAGCGAAAGGAATCGATGTTATATAGTGATCTTGACTTTATCCCAAGTGAACAAAGTTTCTTTGTGAGTAGCCCACCACCTGGATGAAGAATATTTCAGGGCTAGGTCAAGTGTTGAGAGTTTGTGTTCTGCAACAAACCTATCCTCCATATTAATGAAAAAAATCTATAAATATGAGGTACCATCATATGTTGGACACCCCCTGATATTTTTTCCAATCCACCCTATTTCTCGGACAGTTGCACAATGTCTTGAAAACATTTCATACCTTCCTTATTTCAAGTTGTCCCAAGAAGCTTTAGAATATTCATCTGCATAATGAATACGTCACCAACTTCTAGATCCATCTGTAGCGGGATTTATATAATCTGCTCTATTTCTAGCAGTCATAGTGTAGAGTTTATCCAGAGAATCATGCTCCATACTCTCATATGTTGGGTCATTATACCGTGGACCTTGATACAGGTCTAGATCCTGGGTTACTTTCATGTCATCATATTCAAAGGTCATAATTTATTTCATAGTTCTCATAGGCCTAGACAATGCTTAAAAGAGTTGGGTACAAATCCTTTTCCCCCATTATTTTGATGACTTCCAAGTCTTTCATTGTTTTGATGCCAACCAAATCCACTTCGACATTTTGCAACCTACCTACTAGATAATTGTAGTATGGTTCGCCATCCACAACTAAATAGGATAATATACAAGTTTGGTCTTACCCATCACTTCCCAAGTTTTCCTTAGCAATATATTGACATCAGAACCTAATTGTAGCATAATGTCCCTGATCTCATAGTCATTAATGTGTGTTCATCCAGAATTCTCTCTCGGTTCTCCTCTTCCTCCTTTGTATCATTAAAAGATTATAAATTGGATATATTGTTTATTGGTTCCAGTGCTTTTTGTATCTAAGTTATTGGGAAACCATTGCATTGTTCTTATCAAACAAATTGCTCAGAAAAGTATTGAGGAAACAAAAAGAAAAGTAAGCTAGTAAGATAGAAGAGTTTTAGTCTTTCCAAAACATAGACATCATTACAGTCTAAACTATGAATCCTTTCTTATTAAAAGTATTTGTTTATTTTCTAGTAGATATACTACACCTTGTGATTCTTATTTCATTTTTAGAGTATTGACTATCAATTTTTTTTTATAAGCATAAAGGTACCCAATACAAGAGATTGATCAAAATGGTTTATTGAGTATATAGGAAGTTGAAATTGAGAAATTGAAGCACGTCAAGTTCAACGGGTTGAAGAAAATGGAGGCCTACAAATTCTTGGTCAAGAGTTGGTTGATGAAGCAACATATGAAAAGGAATTAGCATCGACTACTGCTAAGGGGATAAATAATTTGGCAAAAGATTTTCTCAACGTTCTTCCAAAATATTGAACTGGAAAAAGAATTAGAAGCAACTAAAGATATGTAATTTTCTAGAGAAAGAAAAACGGTTATGGCTAATGGGATTTGTAAATACTCTGAAAATATGATAGAACATATGAAAATATTGAAAAATACGAGAATAAGTAGGGGTACTATGTTTGAAAATGATTGCAATACACCCAACCCCCTAAGTACCTTTTAAGGTATGGGGTATTAAATTTTTCACTTTACTTCAAACATATCCAAGCCTCTTCTTGAGAACATCATCGTCTTCTGCTTGTCGAGAGATTTCCAATGACTATAATGTTTCTCAAAAGTGATCTATGGATTAAACGTTATGGTCCTTTAAATATTTAGGGCCTTTACTGGCCAAAGACCTCTTTATTTCCATGTGGTTCCACGTGGCCTATTTCATCTGACATGGTGCTTATATGTAGTAGCATGCCACCCTTTAGTGCGGATGTGCCTATAGCATATACGCTACCATGGAATCATTAGACATGATTGCATCCCTTGAATTGAGCTTTGGGGAGTTCGGCAAGAAGCAAAACGGTGGGGATCTACCTCGCACTACTACATATTGAAAAATTTGCGACGACCACTTGCGATGAAAGCACTCTTTTGTTGCAACATGCAAGAGAAAAAGTTTTTTTTTTCTAAATCTACCCTGTGTTCGTCACAATTTTGACGCCTACAGTTTTACTGAATTGTAATGGTCAATGTTCGTCTCATAAGAGATGACCTTAGATTGGCCATCGCATAAGCGATGATAGTTGACCATAATAATTGAGTCAAACTTTACCGTTGAAAATGACCTAAAATAAATAGATGTAAAATATATATATATATTTTTAGGTCACTGTCGTCGCAATTGCTACAATGGTGACCTAAAATTGGCCTATAAATATTTGACGATTTGAAGATGTTGCGACAATCTTTCTATAACAATGACGGTTTCGAAAGGGTATTTTTGTGCGGAAAAATGTCGCAGAATGTTGTTAGAGGTGGGGAAAAAAGTAAAGCGGGTGAAAAGGGTGATGGTAGATGTTATTGCCCTTGTAAAAAATGTTGCCTCAGACGTCCCATAAAAATTTTAATAGCAACAACTATAAAACATTATAGGAAATATGGTCACATTGATGGCGGATCGAATGAATATCGTACCATGGTAATTAGCTATATATTTATTATCTTTTTTTATTTTGTCAATTTTATATAAAATTATATATATGTATATATATTGTTTGAATGTTTGTTATAGTATACACTAATTTTGCATTATTGTTTGTAATTATAAAGTTAGAGTTTCCCTCTAACTTTCCGCAGAATATTGCACCAAGTATTAGTAGAAATGATGTTGTACAAGCTGAGGAGCATCATCATGACCAAGCAAATGAGGATCTCAAGGAAGAAGATGATGGGACAAATCAAGTTAATGATCCCATGGAAGAAAATGATGGGACAAATCAAATGATCCAAGATTTGTTTTCGCAGCCGGATGAGGATGGGGAAAATGTTGGTATTTATGATGAACCTCTATTAGAAAAGGAAAATAAATGA
>ML777530.1:1325611-1335850 GCA_009831015.1 Picea engelmannii | reverse complement strand
AAACCTAACATAACTAGAATCTTCTTTAACCTCCAAGAAAACATAATTCTATATCTACCCCAAGACCTATCAACCAAACATCAAAACATAGACAATTGAGTAGCTTCTAGTAGAGCATTGTCCTTGTATTCACATTCCCACAATGAGCCTTGTAGCATGATGGATTTTTTTGACAACATATCCTATTTTTTATTAAAATCCATGTAGATATGGAAAAATGAGGCCTCCTTGAACATAGATTTTTTCTCCAAGCATAGTGCCATGATTGGCTCCAAGACCAGATATGTAATATTAAATTTTCCATTATCCTAATCCCTCAACAACTTAAAATCTCCAAGAACTTGCAAACACCTAATATTTTTTTCAAGTGCCACTTTCATCAACATCTAGAGGGTGTAGAATTCAACCATGTTAATTGCTCCCAGTCCTGCTCCATATTTTAAGGAGAAGAAGTGGTAATGATCTAAAAAGAGTATGACTCTATCCCCACACATTTTTGGAGAGCCTTGATAAGCTCCATCAAAGAAGTCCCAAGGCTTTGTGAAATCAATACGGGGCTCATGCAATACCCTTTGGGATTTAATATTAATATCAAAATTGATGCCCAAAATAATTTTTTATTTTTTTTCTAAATAAATTTTGGTCGTCCCATATCCGATGACAAATTTTATCGATGCGACAGTTTTGATATATAAACAATGGAAAGTTGTCGTCGAATAGGCGACGACAACTTCTATTGATGCATCAATTTAGCTACATAAACAACAAAAGGTTGTTGTCGAATAGGCGACGACAAATTTTATCGATGCGATGGTTTTGCTATATAAACAACGGAAAGTTGTCATCGAATAGGCGACGACAACTTCTATTGATGCATCAGTTTAGCTACATAAACAACAAAAAGTTGTTGTCGAATAGGCGATGACAACTTTTATCGATGCAACGGTTTTTCTATATAAACAATGGAAAGTTGTCGTCGAATAGGCGATGACAACTTCTATTGATGCATCGGTTTAGCTACATAAACAACAAAAAGTTGTCGTTGAATATGCGACGACATCTTCTATTGATGCGCCGGTTTAACTATAAAATTTGTTGTCACAATTTAGACGAAAAGTTGGTTTGAGATTGTTTGCCTATATCGTCGCTTGTGCGACGTTTGATCAAGTTCATTGCAAATACCACGTCACCTAAACCGATATTTCAGAGACTCCAAATTCATCACCATATCAACGACATAATGTCACATAAGTGTCGAAACAACTATCACAAAATGGGCCAAATATGCTAGCGTCGGTCTAGATCAAAGGCCCATGTATCATTGCATCCCCCTCCACATATTCGATGTTTAACATAGGGGGAGGGGCCACAAGACTTAACTAGAGTTAATCCTTTGTTGATGTGCCGTAGATCCGGGGATTGCAGACCCCCAAGAATGTTCTTATCCTAACCATGCATAAACCCACCCCTTGCAATCAACAAGGAAAAGGACACACATCATTTATATGTGGTGTGCTAGACATTGACTTGGTTATGTCAGTTGATGTCATCTCAAGACATTGTCTCTTGATCCTTGCCACAAGATCTACAGTGAAAATTTGTGCACCCTTAGATCCAACAAATCAAGTTTATTGCACTCACCGCAAAGCTTACACCTCACAAGGGTCCCACATGTACCTTAAGTCCAGTCCAAGGTGACACATGGCCTACCCTAACAGGCCATGTCTCCATGACATAAAAATATTCACCCAACCTAAGGTTGACACTTGTCGCGAAGTCCCAAACTATTGTGATCATCGATAAGGATCAACGATCTGAATCTAATGCACATAGGTAATTAGTGCAAAGGATAACGAGGAGGGGGACATCAACAATGGTTTATAAGAAAACCACTCATAGACATGTGGACGTTGGAGGATGAATGAGGATCCCTCATAGGTGGTTTTTGAAACCACATTTCAAGCATCTGCATAATTAGAGAGCAATATCGCTCTACTGAAGCAATATCTATGCATGGGAATCATTTATGGGATTTATATGAGGATCTACGGATGAGATCTCACGAGGTTCAAATCCAATGGTCGATAATTTGGGATGCTAGGCCTGAGCCTCTACATCCAACATGGACCATATTTGGCATGCATACTCTACGTGGCATGCCCTCGGCATGACACATTATGGAACAATATGACTTGGCATGACAAGCAGGTCTTGTATCATCGACACGTGGCACCACCATCGTGTGACATGTGGTCCTCCTAGGTCATGACACATGGGCCATTCATCGTGCTACACATCACCATTGGGTATCGGACATCGTGATGATTGATGAAGGTAATATCGTAATTAATTAAGGTAATATCAAGATTACTTAAGGTAATCTCATGATTACAAGAACCTCCAATACCCAACATCCAGAGGATTACAAGAGGGTTAATTAAGGTAATCCCATGATTAATGGAAAAATTAACTAATTTAATTCACGGGGTCACAATTCTATGATATCTACGACTATGATCTATCCCAATTAGATATGACGACTATCATGTTTTCTTTCACATTTCCAGTGTGATAATGACTTTAAGGATTGGACAATGGAGATTGGATCATTGATCAACGAATCGATGGTTCTTGTCACAATGGGTCTCAACTCTCATCGAGTCTTGCATATTAGGATATGTATTATGTCCCAAGGGTCTGATATCGATATACATCATGCTGACATGAATTCCACCCACAAACAACACATGGTGGACAAGGTTACAACATGTTCCAAGTCCCGTAGTGGCTAGCAACGAGACTTGGGTTTATTTAAAATAAAATTGATGATCCAGATTCGATCTACGATCTAATTGACAGTCAATATTACATTTTCCATCGGGACTTTCCATACGCACCTCACACTCAAAAACTCTCGATTCCCAATATTATGAGATAATTAACTGAATTAATCCTGGTAATTACAAGGTGGTTAATTAATTTATTATCAAGTTTATTAATACACACACACACACACACACACACACATATATATTGTTGGTATACTAAGAGGGAGGTGTGAAACAATAATGATCAATTATAGTTCTTTTGACCACATTTTATTCTTCAACAATATTCAACAATTTATCTTTAACATTCAATAGATCATCAATAATATAAACATAAACATCATCACATCACAATAGATACACCATACACCAGTATTTATGTGGGAACCCAAATGGGAGAAAACCACATAATGCTTTTCTTATATATTTATCAAACGAAAGCATTCAATGGAAGCACCAAATTCTAATTCTCTATCTACAACTAGAAGGAGGCTCCAACCCCCTATTCTCAGGCTCCAAGCTGAAGGAAACTACACCTCCTTGATTCTATGGCTCCAACTAGAAGGAGGATACAACCTGTTAGGTTCTTCGGCTACAACTGGAAGGTGGCTACAACCACCTATCCTTGCCCCGTCCTTCCACCATGAAATATAAATGTAGACCAACTATCATAGAATCTACCACTGTCACAAACTTTGTCACAACCCTATCATTGTCACTATCTCTATCACTGTCAAAAATCTGTTACTATCTCATCAACCATATAAACCTATTCCATACCATACATCAAGTGTATACCAGCATACATACTATCTCATGCATCAATTATGAATCAAAAGATACATCAACAATGAACAGTGAATCATGAACAAAGCAGCAATCATGTACAACTTGTGCCATTTACCAAACCACCAACGATATGCATATTTGTACCATGTCATCAATGAATCATCTCTAACAACCTATGCATTCCCCTCATGCATACATCACCATGCAACATAGATATCCCTCAACCAAGTACAAGTAGCACAAGATTTAAACTATAAGAGCCATATCAATGTTGTACCATACATAAGAGTGTTGCTCACTCATCCAACCATCCAACATATACCATGTCCAAGTACCACAACCATCACACCAATAATGCCTCAAGAATTCACAACATCATAAGAAAATCTAAGCATCAAAACAATCTAATAACCATACCATAACTTCTATATCTGACTTGAACCTATAGAATGCTAATCTGTGAACTTCCTTTTAGACTCTAGGGACCTGGTACCAACATCTACTCAAACCTTAATTAAATTTTAACAATTATGCGAACTTTATCTCTTCTACATCCTGCAGATATATGTGCTTTCCTTTACTGCATCCTACATACATTCGTTCCCTTTTGACCTGCAACCCGTGGATACCTAAAAAACTAGGGTTTTTTGCAACCCCGAGGCTTTCTCCTTCGACCTTCCTTTCCTACCTCAAAAAAATGTCATCACAACCTTAGCAAAATATCACTATTTCACAAGATAGATAATCAATGAATGAGTGTATATGTGTATTTTTGAATGACTCCTTGAGGTGATTATATAGGTAACTCCTCTCCTTAATTTAGGGTCTCTATGGTGTTCTTGTTACAACAAATTTTACCCCTTTGACCAGGACTTATAACAAACTAGGGAAGTCTTGTCCACTCTTTGGGGCTTCCATATTTGCAAATACATATCTTCCTAACCATGAGGAACCATGTGGCATTCCACATATCACCGAAAATGAAATGGCTAGTACTATAAATCTATGAGGGTCTTTCCTGCATTCACATTGTCCTTTATATCCATATTCTGCATTCAACTTCGGGTACCAAGACCACATCGTCGGGGCTACCAAAATATGCATCTATAATTCATCAAGTATTGATATCGATCTCTAAGGGTTGACATCATTCTCCAAGATGACTCCCCAATTAGGGTTGACATCAATGACAACCAATAAACCATTTTCCAACAATCTCTCCCTTTGGCATCGTTGGAAACACTTATGCATGGAAATCCTAATGCTCATGCTCCCCCTGTGACCATTTCTCTCCTTGACTGCATGCCTCTATATTTACATGCCTTACTCTTTATCTCTACCCCTTGACATCAATGGAAAAGATTACTCCTTATCCAGGGTTTCTCCCCCTATCTACAATCCTCTACTAACTCTACAAACTTTTCTCTTCATGGTGCTTCCTCGTGTAATTCTTTGATTTATATATGAAAATCATTCAAAACTTTCATTACTTGAAATTTTTCAAGACTTATGTTTCTCTCCACCTGTCCATTTAAGATTGATGTTGAGTGGATCACTATGGGGAAGAAACTACTCCAATTTTCTATCGTAGATACTCGAAAGGTTCCCTTGCAAGCGGTTTGGTGAAGATATCTAAAATTTTCTCCTTTGTCCCAACATACTCTAGCTTGATGTTCTTCTATGTGGCATGTTCCCATAAGAATTGATACTTGATTGGAATGTGCTTCTTCTTAGAGCGCATCATTGGATTATTTGAAATATTGATGGCGTCGATGTTGTCACAAAGTATTGATATGGGATCATCATAATTTACTTGCATATCCTGCAAATTTTTCTTCATCCAAAGAACCTGAGTACAACATATCGTTGTTGCAATGTATTTTTCCTCTGCTATGGAAAAAGATATCGATGATTGTTTCTTTCTTAACCATGATACCATGAACCCACCCAAGTAGACGTTTTATCCACTTGTACTTATTCTATCATCAATGCAACCTGCCCAATCTGCATCTGTGTAGGAAATAAGACACATATCCTTCCCTTTTGGATACCATAATCCAAATTATTTTGTAACTTTGAGGTATCTCAATATCTTGTTCACTTCCATAACGTGTGATTCCTTTAGTGTTTCTTGAAACCTTACACCCTATCCAACTTCCTGCTTCACGTCTGGTCTGGAAGTTGTCACATAGAGTAAACTTCCAATCATCAATCTATGTTGTCTCTGATATGCATCTTTAGAATCATCATCCTTACGTCACTTGCAACTAGTCTGCATAGGAATACTGACTAGTTTGCAATATGTCATTCCAAACTTCTTCAACATTTTGTTGATATAATTTTCCTAAGAGATGAAGATACCTTTGTTGCTCTGGTATATCTCTAGTCCCAAAAATAAGGTTAACTCACCAAGTAAGGACAGCTCAAACTCTTGTTGCATGTCTTTGGAAATTTTTTTACTCATCCTGTTATCACCACTTCTGAAGATAATGTTATCTAGATAGACTTCAATAATCAATATCCTATCTTGATCCACCTTTATGTAGAGATTATTACCTACATTTCCTTTCATGAACCCTTGTTGTTGTAAATATCTATCCAGTCTTGAATATCGTGCTTTGGGGGCTTGTTTGAGACCATATAAATCTTCTTTAATCTGCAAACATAAATTTCCTTATCTGACAACTGAAATCCTTCTAGCTTCTCAACGTAGAATTATTCCTCTAGATATTCATTTAGGAATGTTGATTTCATGTTCATATGATACACTATAATATTCTTGGAGCATGCATAAGATAGTATTGGTCTGATTGCTTCCATCCTAGCAATTGGGGCAAACTTATCTTCAAAATCTATACGTTCAACTTGAGAGTATCTTTTGCATACCAATATTTCTTTGTTCCTGGTAACTTGTCCATCCTTGTTCAATTTGTTCCTAAAGATCCACTTTGTAACAATGACATTCTTGTTCTTTGGTCTTGGAACCAGTTCTCATGTGTCATTCTTCTCTATTTGATCTAACTCTTCACCCATATCCTTGACCCAGTGTTCATATTTGTTGTCTTCTTCAAAACGGCTTGGGTTAATTGTATACAATAGTGCTAGATTCTCCTTTTTTGGTGAACAAATTCTTCTTCTCATTTCAACTACTGCAACTTTATTTCCAATAATATGATCTGATGGATAATTCTTCTGCACTCATTTGATGGGTGTCTTTAGGGGTTCTTGAATATCCTATTGTTCTTGCTTTGCTTCAGGATGTTCATCTTCTTCATTTGATTATTCATCTACTTCTTCTTCTTTCAACTCTTCTTCGTGATCTTGTTCCATTGAATCCTTGATACTTTATTTTATCTTTCGACCATCAGTCTCATCAACCGTCACATTGATGCTTTACACTATTTTGTTGAGTCTCAAATTGAAACATTTTTATTCTTTCGTTTTTATTGAGTACCCAACCAACATGACTTTATCAACTCGTGAATTGAACTTTCCCATTCTTCCATCTTCTCTTTTGATGTAGCATTTGTTTTCAAAAACTCAGAAGTGCTTCACATTTGCCGGTCTTCCTTTCCATAGCTCGTATGGATTCTTATCACTATTAGTTCTAATCATACCTATGCTATGAATGTGAACTATTGTATGCACTGCTTGTACCCAAAAAACATCTATCAACTTGGAATCCATTAACATGGTTCTGGCCATTTCCTATACTTTCTTGTTCGTCCTTTCAATAACTCCATTTTGTTGAGGTCCCCTACTTGTGGAGAACTATATTTTTATTCCATGCTCATTGTAGAAGTCCATAAATTCCTTTGATGTAAATTATCCTCCATTGTTTGATCTCAAACACTTGATTTTCAAATTTGTCCTAGTTTCAACCATCTCTTTGTATGTCTTGAAGTTTTGAATGCCTCTAACTTCTTATTTAGAAATAAAACTGAAGTCATTCTTGTGTAGTCATCAAATAGTAGAATGAAGTATTGTCCACCTTTCAATCCTTTTGTTCTTTTCAATCCAACTAGATCAGTATGTATGATCTCCAATGGTTTTGTTGTGGAGTATACCTTTGACTTTAACTTTGTCTTGGTCTGCTTTCCCTGTAGACAATGCTTGTATAGAATGTTTGTTGGTTTCAAGATCTCATGCATTTCTCTTACTGCTTCCTTTTTGTTGACTTTGACAAGATTATCAAAATTTATGTGACCCATTCTTCTATGCGAGATCCAACTTTCATTGTCCTTTCCTAAGAAACACCTTTCCTTTCCTATTTTATTTAGAACATATATGTTGCTTGGAGTCCTTATAGTTGTAGCTACCAAGTTGCCTATGTATTTCTTCATTATCTTTCACTTCTTTGAATCAAACACAAGTATGTGTCCTTGATCACAAATTTGACTTACACTTAGCATATTTTGTTTCATGTATTTGATCAATAAGACATTTTCTTTCATGGCATCATTTCTTCCGATCTGGACTATGCCATTTCCAATGATCTTCATTGAGTTTTCATTCCCAAATGAAACCGATCTGTCTCTTTCCTTCTTTAATGTCATAAACCTGTCTTTGTCACTTGTCATATTCTTTGAGCATCCATTGTCAACATACCATCCATGTTTCTTGTGATGAGATTGTAGAGAAAGATTGCATTATTTAGTGTTGAATTGATCATGTTTTCTTATCCATATCCTTTATGGTTCTTACTTATTATTCTTGATATTCTTCTTTGGTTCCCTTAGAGGAACAATGAGTCTGCAATCTCTAGCCATATGTCCAAAGTTGTTGTACTTGTATCATTCTACCTCACCACTTAATGATCCAAATCCATTGTAGATTATATTTGGTGCTTCATGAGATATTCTTGGATAACTATTTCTTGAATAACCCTCATCATTGCTTATGTTCTTGGTATTGGCTCTACAATTTATAGCTTTGTGCCCAAAATTATGACATGAATAACATGAACCAAGAAAAATAGTTTGATAGTTGGGAGGATAATATATTTTGAATGGTGTCGCTCTTCTAAATCCTTCTCCTTCTTGAGTTCTTTCTATAGTTGGATGTTGTTGATACTGACTTCTGAATCTTCTAGGTGGTGCAATGTCTCTTAATCTTCCCCTTGAGTCTTTATGTATTCTTCTTTCGAGGGACCTTTGACCACTTCTACATAACATATTGGTTCTTCTTCTTGCTCTGTCGTTTTGGAGCTTGAACATTTATTTGTCTGTGTCTGATTGTATCCCAATTCAGATCTGTCATAGTAAACTCTTTGATTGTTAATGATATTATCCAATATCTTGGTGTTGTTTTGTTGCATGTCCTTATTTTGAATATCCTTTCTTAGAGTGACTATCTCAGCTTCCAAGCCTTCAACGTTCATGCATATTTCTTCTAATTGTCCTATGAGTTCTTCTTTAAGATTATTGTCTTCATCTTCCTGGAGTTTTAGCTTTGTTATTTTCTGCTCGACTTCTTTGGAGTTTTGAGATTCTTCTTTCTTCTTTAGTTTTTCCTGGAGTGTCTTGTTTTTCTTCTTTTCTCTTTTGATAACTTCTATTGCACTCAACAATTATTCTCTGTAATCGACTTATGCCTCTTCATATTCTTCTTTGGAGATTTCTTCATTAGAGTCTTCTATTTCCATGAATAGTACCCTTTATGTATCAATGTCGCTGACTCCATCTTCGTCTGATGAGAAACCGTCTTCCTTGATGCAAAGGATTTTCTTGACACTACTACATATTGTAAAAATTCCGACGTTTTATTTGCGGCGTTATGGACAAAATTGTCCATATTGTCGCAAAATAGTGGAAATTTAAAAAAAAATAATAATAATTCATGTTGCCCGATAACGTCGCTCTTGCCACGTTTTCCACTGGAACGTCTCTCTTGCCATGTTTTCACTGGAACGTCTCTCTTGCCACGTTTGTGAATATGTATGTCACAATTGCCACGTTAACGTCGCTCTTGCCACGTTTTCCACTGGAACGTCGCTCTTGCCACGTTTTCCACTGGAACGTCACTCTTGCCACGTTTGTGAAGATGTATGTCGCAATTGCCACATTAACGTCGCTCTTGCCACGTTTTCCACTGGAACGTCGCTCTTGCCACGTTTTCCACTGGAACGTCACTCTTGCCACATTTGTGAATATGTATGTCACAATTTCCACGTTAACGTCGGTCTTGCCACGTTTTCCACTGGAACGTCTCTCTTGCCACGTTTGTGAAAATGTATGTCGCAATTGTGACGTTTGCGAAACTAGGTTTTCCCCTCCAACGGTCACCTTAGTATGTTCACCAAGTCAAAATACCAACGGTCACTTAGGACTTTTTTACGTCGGAATTGCGACGTTACAAAATCTATAAATATGTTGCATTTGACGGATGTTGCGACAAGTTTGCTATAATAACGACGCTTCAAAAAGGGTTTGCGGGTCTTCTCAGCGAAAAAAAAATAGATATGTGTTTCAATATAAGTTTGTGGGGAAGAATGTCAGAAAACATTAGAGCTGGGAAAAGAATTAAAGAGGGTGAAAAGGGTGACGGTAAATGTTATTTCCCTTGCAAAAATTGTTGTACTAGATGATTTTGAATAATGATGCTACCTCTTTATCCTCCCATT
>ML777530.1:1285630-1300715 GCA_009831015.1 Picea engelmannii | reverse complement strand
CTCAGTTGTCTAACAGATATCACATTGGAAATCACATCAAGCTCATAATCAAGGATTCAAAACATCATCAAATTTGAATATCAACTCAATTTTGAAATCGACATTTATTGTAAACTTGAAAATAGTAATTTTTGTAAGTAATCAAAAAAAACTATAATTATTTTGTAAGTGTCAAATCAAATCAAATTGAATTTCTTTGTAATTGGGTGCATTCTCAGCTAAGCCCGACACCCTAGATTCATTGTAATTTTAAATTGAAATTGACAAGGTTGAGTAGTTTAACTCAAATAATTGTAAAACATCACAAGTTTTTGGATGCATTTTTGGTGGTAACTGACATCCTCAACTTTTTGGAATCAAATACAAGTGAAGAAAATTCAAGTGAGCGAGTTCAAGTGAGTTTGAAGTACAAGTGAGCATGAAACAAATTCAAGCGAGTGTGAAAGTTTAAGCAAAGTTCAAGTGAGCGAGTGCAAGAGTGAATGAATAATGGCTAAAGGAGGAAATCATTTACAAAATGCCTCTCAAGAAATCAAGGAGCTACAAGAGTACACCCATGAATTACAAGACCAAATTGATGTGAAAGATAAATTGATTCAAACACTTGAGATGAAGTTAATTCAAAACCAAAACATAATTGATCACATGGTTGATACAATACAGTCAGTAAATGATTTTCGAGATGAAATTGAAATGAAGAATCAATTGAATGATGCACTTCAGATAAAGCTAAGTGAAAAGCAGAATCAAATTGATGACATGGTTGATGTAGAATTTGAAGCAACTCAAAAAGTTGATGCAACTTGTGACACATGGGATATGATAGAGAAGTTTGATGCAAGTTGTGACACAGAGGATCTAATAGAGAATATTGATGCAACATGTGCTACAGAGGAGCTTATCCAAGTGGTTGATGCAACATGTGATACAAATGAGTTCATAAAAAAGGTTGATGCATCTTGTGACACACAAGACCTTATCCAAATTGTTGATACAAAAGAGACAGAATATATGGAATCTTTCAAAGATGAATCCCAAAAAGAAACACTTCAATCCATGCTAACTTGTTTTCAAGTGACACAAGCTCAAGTTAGACTTCTTCAACCACAATTGAATGATGATTTGATAGATCTCAAAATTCAACAATTAGTAAAGTTTTTTGAACTATTTTTTGTTCAGAACAACTCTCTCTATGATGATGATGATGATGATGATGATAATGATGATGATGATGATGATGATTTTTCAGTGAAGAAAAAAATTAGCAAGCCAACTTCAGAAGCAAATTCCAATGAAAATGAATCGCAAGCAAAGGATGCCAAAGAACAAAGTGATACAACAAGTATAAGTGAAAGTAAATGTGAAGCATGTCATCAAGTACAATATGATCTTTCCAAGAGGATCATCAGACCTTGGGAAGAATTACACTTCAATAGAAATCAACATGGCTTAGGATATGAAAATAAAAACAGTTTTCATATTCCAAATTACTCCAAACAAATTTTGTTTGTGAGTGATGGATTTCTTCAAGAAAAATCAACTTCAAATGTCGAAGATTAGAATGATAAGTGCCAACATTGTAATTGAGTTGGTCACATGGAGAATCAGTGTTTTGATCTCCATCCTTGTCAGAATTGTGGCAAGTCAAATCATGAATTAGATAAATGTTCCAAGAGGAACAAACCTGCAAGACTGAAGATTCATTATGAGTGGATTGATCATTGGCAATGGTCATCAACTGCCAAATGATTATATAAGTCTTACCGAAGAATACAATCTCGAGTAAATATTTGTCTTGCACCAGATAGTGAAATGCGTATATAACTCCAAAGTGGTTCCCTTATGGCGTATCTTTCGAGCATGGCCCTCATGGGATGAGATAACATGTGGTTAATTCCACATGCCCACTTTGAGTCATACACAAAAATGGAGTAAAAGTGAAACCCTCATGCACCTTAAGGGGGGGAGTTAAAAAACTCCAGTGAAGATGGTTAGAGAAACCAATTGTGGTCTCTCCTTTCAGTTGAAAAGGGGGGGAATTAATGATGGAATTTATGATGGAATTGCAGATGGTTGTCATAGTGAAAGTTTCGACAACATATATGCTAGATGGGTATCGAATTTGCCAAATGGGAAACTGTAGTCTGTAGATGGCAGACTTTGGCAAAATGATGGTTCTATATTTAATCATACACAAGGATGTTGTTTTTGAGAGAAATTATGTGAACATTTGGTTCACCTAGATGGTCATTGGACCCAACAAAGGACAAATGGATCCTTTTGTATTGCAGCTTGACATTGATTGAGTTGTCAGGTATTTTCAGGGATGTGTCAGACTTGCAGCTGATTCACTTCTCTTTGTTTGCTCTCATCATATTGGAGTTCACATCAGTCAACAAATTGTTGGAATTATGGCTCACATGTTTACATAGTGGGATTTTCTAGAGTTCTCAGCATCCAGATTTGGCAATTTTTCATGCAGTTCTTCATTGTGGCTCAGCTCAGGAGTTTCAACATGAAGACTTGGAGATGTACCAATTTATGCACCTTCTTTTCTGGTATTATTGCTCAGACTTATGATTGAGGGGGGGAATGTTAACCTCTTTATCATATACAATCATTGATTCTAAGTATACCACCTTTATTTATTTTACATACTAGGATATAGTTGTTATCCTAAGTGTGTTTCTAGATTCCTATATTGTCTCCTCCTACCTTATCTCGTGATGAGGTGTCGATGTGAGAACAATTGAGGTGGTTTCATTATTGTATTATATATATTGTATCATTAAGATGAATACAATGTTGAGAATTATGGCTTGAGGCCTTTTCCACCAATCTTCTTGTCCTAATATTCTTATGCTCAATTTCTTCAATACAATACACATAAAAACACTTTTCTGATGTTTAGAAAATTCTAGAAACTATTGAAGGGTGTGCCACTTTCCACCCAACCATAGGCACATATGCTCCTGATGTTTTCTTAGCTGACCACCCCCCATCCATAGTATGATTCCATGAGAGAGAATGTTTTTTCTACTCATTAAACAACAAGGGACGAATGTTACTCTCCTTCTCCCACAAGAACTTGGTAGCCCAAAATACCACTTACCAAGCAAGGGGCTTATTGTGATTACTCACTCAATCACTCAAATTATATGAATCCTGTTTATCATATTGTTTAGGAGGAACTTCCCTTGGTTCATGAACCCATAAAAATGATGTTTTTACCAGTTCTCTTCATAACCTAATTGCTTCACATTCTCTTTCTCTTCCCAACATGATCTTCATAACCATTTGTGTGTATCCTCTGTCTATGCCCACGACTTTCTCTCTTTTTCTTTTCTTCTCCAACAAATTTAGTGGGTCCAATATCTAATTCATGGGTCAAATCATGAAACTTCTAGATGGGGTACTCTACCCATATCCTCATTGATTCTTGAGGAATACTTCCCAACTACCAACTTGACTAGTAATTAAATTCTCTGGGATAGAGGATTGCTCTGGGTTTGATCATTTAAATCCAATAGAGTACTGGCCTAGTAGGGGTCATCTCAACCATTATTGATTCCCCTCACCATTCCCTCTCATGACATCATAATCTGTATAGGAAACCCCCTCAACAATTATTCAACAATTTAATTTATATTAATAACATAAATATTTTCATTACCTTCCATAGTTTCATAGCATTAACATATTATATTTACAAGATGAGGGAAATATGGTGTTACAATCCCCTCCCCCTTAAAGGAACATCTTCCTCGGTGTTCTACCTTTCATTGTGATCTTTATGTACAACAGTGAACAAAAATGGGTATGTATTCTTCATGGCATCCTCCATTTCCCAGGTAGCTTCATCTAAAACAAAGTGTTTCCAATGCACCTTGACCTGTGCAATGGTTCTATTCCTGAGTGGAAGTTATTTCAAGTCTAGTAAGTATTATGGTTCTAGTAGAAATTCTCCCTCTAGTTCCACCTGGATCACAGACTAGTCAATTATATGATTAGAATCATGTACATATTTCTTAGATAAAGAAACATGGAAAATATTATGTGCTTTCACTGTGGGGGGGAGTGCTAGTCTATAAGCTACAGGTCCCACTCTGTCCAAAATTTCAAAGGGTTCACAAAATCAACGTGCCATCTTGGCACAATTTCTCATTCTCAAGGAACTTCTTCTGGGTCTAATTCGAAGATACACATGATCTCCTACTTTGAACTCTCTAGGAGTCATATTTGTTTATGTATAACTCTTATGTATGTCCTGAGATATTTTCAAATTTTGTTTTATCTGAAAAACTTATTGTTCCATTTCCTTAAGCATATCTATCCCAAGTGTAATTTTGTCCATTGGGTTATTCCAGGTGATTGGAATATTTCATTGTCTACCTTAGAAAGCCTCAAAATGACTCATATTCAATGACTCCTGATAGCCAGTGTTGTAGTAAAATTATACCAGTGATAGGTATTCTTCCCATTTATTGGGCTCATGCATCACATGCATCCTTAACATGTCCTCTAGCACTTGGTTTACCCACTCTGTCTTCCCATCAGTTTGAGGGTGGTAGGTTGTACTAAATCATACTTTAGTCCCAGAACCAATAAACTGACACTTCCAAAAATTTGTGGTGAATTTTGCATCTCTATCTAATATGATTTCCTTACATATGTCATGCAGTCTAAATATTTATTTCATGAATATATTGGAAATATCGATTGCCTTGCACATTGATTTTATAGGGATAAACTGAGCATCCTTGCTCAGTTTATCCACAACCACCATAATAACATCATTTTGATTGGATGATCTAGGCAA
This sequence comes from Picea engelmannii, assembly GCA_009831015.1. Classification (NCBI taxonomy): domain Eukaryota; kingdom Viridiplantae; phylum Streptophyta; class Pinopsida; order Pinales; family Pinaceae; genus Picea; species Picea engelmannii. Next base: position 1,295,896 of record ML777530.1, on the reverse strand, counting down.
TCATGTGATAAAATCCATGGAGATGGTTTCCCATTTCCACTATGGAATTGGTAGGGGATGGAACAAACATGTTGAGTATCTGTGTTCCACCTTAACCTGTTGTATTCTGAATATTTAGTTAAGTAATCAACTGTGTCCTTTTTCATCCCTCGCTAATAAAACAATTTCTTGGTGATTGTGATCATTTTTTGATAACCAAGATGGCCAATATATGGTATTTTATGTAGTTCATCCATGATGAACCTCTTCAAGTCATCACAATTTGGGATATACAACCAACCTTTGTAGGTTAGCAAGCTATCATTCAACAATTGGTAGCCCTCATACTTAATCCCTGTAGGATCTTGCTCTAGATGTGCCTTTACACTTTTGGAAAACTCATTTGTTTCTTGAGCACTTTTGACCATTTCCTTGATGTCCGATTCACAAGTGCTTATATCTGTCAAGTCAAATAATTCCATGCTTCTACTGAGGGCATCATCCACTATATTTTATTTTCTCTTAATATGTTTGATTTCAAATTCAAATTCACTAAGGAGAGCCATCCACCTAGCTTGTCTAGCATTGAGTTTGGGATGGTCAAACAAATATCTCAACCCACTATGGTCTATCATAAGTAAAACATTTATTCCTAGTAGGTAATCCCTCCACATTTTCAAGGCATGTATTGTGGCATCCAATTCCAACTCATGGGTCACATAATTTATTTCATGCTCATTTAATTTTTTGGATTCATAGCAAATCACATGTCCTTCTTGCATGAGGACTCCTTCGAGTCCTTCCTTTCAGGCATCTATACACAACAAGGAATTCCTTGTTTGGGTCTACAATATTCAATAAGGTGCATTGGTCAACAAGTGTTTCATCTGCTAAAAACTTTCTTCACACTCTATTGTCCAAGCAATTTTAACTCCCTTTTTATGAAGGGAGGTAATTGGATAACCAATCTTGGAAAACCCATTTATGAACCTTCTCTAGTATCTTGCTAGGTCCATAAAGGATCTGATATCAAATACATATTTTGGTGTAGGCCATTCCATAATAGCTTTGATCTTGTCAAGATCAACTTCCACCCCTTCCTCAGTGATGACATGGCCTAAGTAATGGACTTTTTTTGGAAAAAGTCACACTTACTAAACTTTCATAAACATTGTTCTCTCTCAACACTTGAAGCACTAAATTAAGGTGATATTCATGCTCTTCCCTACTCTTAGAATATATTAGGATATCATCAATGAATACCAAAACAAATATTTCCAAGAACTTGTTGAGCACATTATTCATCAAACACATGAAGGTGGTCAGTGCATTGGTAAGCCCAAATGGCACCACCACAAATTCATAGTGCCCATATCGTTTCCTAATTTTTTTTTTGGATGTATTCATCCTTAATCTTGACTTGATGGTACCCATACCTTAATTCAATCTTGGAGAAAATTGTAGCATCCCTTAGTTGGTCAAACAAATCATCAGTTCTTGGCAAGGGATACTTAGTCTTTGTGGTCATGTTGTTGAGTTATTTGTAGTCTATGCACAACCTGAGGTTGCCATCTTTTTTCTTCACAAACAAGGATGGTTCTCCCTAAGGGGACACACTATGCTGAATTTATCCTTTGTCTAACATCTCCTTCAACTATAATTTGAGCTCAACTAGCTCCATTGTACTCATCCTCTAAGGTGCTCTAGACATAGGCACCACTCCTAGTACAATTTATATTAAGAAATCAATGTATCTTCTTGCAGGTAGATCTGGTTCCTCTTCTAGAAATACATGTTTATACTCTCTCAATATAGGATGGTCATCTAGGCTAGGTTTACTATCCTCAACATAGTTTAGTACTTGTATTGCATACAAAGGACATAATTTTATGCAATACTTATTTACTTGAAGGGATGATATTTGTCTCAGTGAGAAAGGCTTTTTGAATTCCTTCTAGGGATTTTTTCTCCCCTTCCTAATCTTCACACTCCAATGTTTTATTATAACATTCCAACTTGGATTTATGGGCAGCCAAACAATCCATGCCAATCAACATGTCATAAGATCCTAAAGGGAGTATGTTTATGGTTTCTTGGGTAGACAACCCATTCATAATGAATTGGCATGTTGGTATGACCTTTGTTACCTTTATTTTTGTTCCAATGGCTAGTTGTACCAACCATGATTTAGCATGTTTTACTTGTTGCAGTTTACATTTATCAACTATTTGAGTGGAAATATAACTCAAATTAGAACCAGGGTCAATTAAAAGGGAAACAAGATGATTGGCAATCATACCTTCCATATCCACCATTGAGGTTTCGTGGTCTTCTTGTATATTATCCAGGGCTGCATAAATTTGTGGCACACTCCTAGCCACATCATTGATTGTGGTAACTTCTTGGATGTTATAGAACCTCTTACTATATTGTTGCCTATGAGGGAAGTCTCTTAACAAATGTTCTTCTCCACTTCCCCAACATTTTAAGGGTTCTTTCCTCATATTATCAATCTTTCCTAGAGCTGATCCAAAGGGATTATTTACACTCTAATATGGAAAATTATGTTGGTACACACTATTAGTAGGAAGGATCACCTTATATATTTTCCCGTGATTATTAAACTTTGAGGGTTTAAACCCCTTCTTCTTGAAACCCAATTTACTTTTCTTCTTCCAATCCTTATGAGTTTTTTCCTTGTGCATGAATTGTTCATAGAAATACCTTGCCTTCTGGATAGAGTACTCCAAGGTCTTAGTTTCATCAAACTAAATCCTGTATCAAAAGGATTGAGGAAGAACGTTAATGAATAATTGCATCTTCACCTTTTAATCCTTTATATAGGGCACATACCTCAACAACTCAAGAAATATTTTGACATATTCATCTATGGTGAGCTATCTTAGATTGAGTTCATAGAACTCCTTAGTCTTTTCATCATAGTACCTTTCAGAAAGGTACTTATTCATAAATAATTTCTCAAAATTCCTCCATGAAAATTCTTTCTCATGGATTCTCTTTACATTCCTAAGGTCCTCCCCCCATATTGAGGCCTTTCCATTTAAGTTGAAAATCGCTATTTGAGCCTTTAGATTTTCATAGTAGTCATGGACTCTAAAGTACTTCTTGAGGCCAAGTATCCAAGCTTCTATTTATTCCCCCTCTTAATCTCCCCATCAAAAGTGGGTGGCTTGGATTTCTTGAAATATTTAGGGTCATGGCTCTTGGAATGCTTCTTTTTATTTATTCTCTTCTTAGAAGGTGAACTAGTCTCACTGTTGGATAGCTCCTTGGAACTATCACCTTCCTCACTAGAGGTTTCTTCAGATGAGTCTTTTTTAAGCCCTAAATAGTGGCACATTACCCCTTAATTAGGGAATATTACATTAGTAATGTTATTTTATTTATGTCTACTTCAGTCCATTAGTTGTAATTGTACCTCCTAGTCTCCTATATATACCAAGTAGACCTTTTCATTTGGAATCATCTTGTATTTGGAAATTTAAGTGGTGTATAAGGAGGTTTCCCCCTCGAAGATGATTATTATCTAAAATTATCTCTTTTTCAAGGCATTGAGTACTTAATCTAAGGTGTTTCTATGCTATATTGATATTTGGTTCCTAACATTTGGTATCATAGCTCAAGGTCTTGGGGTTTTGCTGCTACACCTAAGACACCTTGGAATTTTCACTATAATGTTTTTTCTGTGGCGTTTAAGAAGGAACCCCTAGGAGGATATTTAGAAGACAGATCAAGGTACGTGGGTTAAAAATTTCATCTCCTGATACTTCCGAAGATATAGCATGTGTAAGATAGGGTTATGAAATCATCTTGAGTTTAGTCATCTCGGAATTTTCACTATAAAAACTTTTCTTTAACATTTCAGACCCTGGAATCTAGAGGATATTCATAGGAATTATTAAGGTATCTATGATAAATATTCTAGCTTATAGGTCATCCTACTTTTGTAGATACACCATGTGCATGATAGGGTATCTGACTAGTCATATTAACTAGTCTCAAACAGGTCTTCCGGGAAAAACAGTTATATCTTCTTCAACGATTATCCAAATTAAGTGAGACTAGTTGCATTGGATAGTGGATGGTATTTAGTATTTTTGGTACAAGTTTCAGAATCAAATATCAGATATTGTGATATTGGCACGCTTTACAAGCACAATCTCCTGGAAAAGACAAAACTCAGCAAGGTGTGGGGAAGTTACCATAAATTCTACTTGGCACATCCAATTTTGATTAGACGTGTGGAATTGCAGAGAAGACATATCATAGAACTACAAAAATAATTGTCCAGACCCAAAAGGGCCAAAATTTGGAGATAGAGCAGAAGAAATATCGTCTAGCAAAACCACCTCGAAATCAAGGTTTAAAAGTGATACTTGGCCAACATGCCACCAAAAAAGGGAAATTTTACACCAATTAAGCCTCCATACAGTCCTACTTGGACTCTTGATGAAGGTGAAGAAATGTGCAGAGACATAAATTATTTACAAAAGAATATATTAACAAAATATGAACTATAAGGGATGATGGATTCAACTGAATCTAAGTTGGAGATAATAATGGATACTAAGATGGAGGGTTTAAAAAGTGAGATCATGGAAGGATTGAAAATTTTTCTAATAGAGAGGACACCTAAAAGTGAAAATGTATCCCATGAAATTCATGATGAGGACACAAGGAAGATGAATCAAGAATGGAGAAACTCCAACTTTGGGTTGAAGACCAACCACATTCCTAAGATCAAGATGAGGAAGTTTGATGGAAAGGATCCAATCATATGGATACTTCAGATGGAGCAATTCTTTGATCTACATGATGTGCCACATACAAAAAAGGTACGAATTGCTTCTTTATATTTAGAACCCAATCAATTTGTGTGGTATTGATGGCTTTGTTCTCTCAAATCAATTGTCACTTAGACAATTTTCACAGAAGAAATGATAGCACACTATGAGGATACAAGGAGAAATACCTTCTTTTTCCAATTGATAAATCTCAAGCAAAAGGGTTCAGTTGTAGAGCACATTGAGAACTTCCAAAGATTGAATATAAAGGTAACAAATATTTTAGATGACCACATGATTGATGTATTCATAGGAACTTTAAAGGATAACATTCAACATGAGTTTTGCCTTTGGGAACCCAAATCATTGGAGAATTCATTCAGGGTGGAAATAAATGTTGAAAGTAAAAATATGGCTATGGCTACTAGAAGGACCGCTCCTAAAATCTATCGAGAGAATAATGTTCCTTCTTCTAAAACACCTCAACCTACAAGGTTGACACCTCGACAATTGGAGGAAAGAAAAGAAAAAGTTTTATGTTTTAATTGCGACAACAAGTATAGTAAGGGACATAAGTGTGGCAAGAATAAATTATTCTACATAGATTGTGAAGAGATAGAAGAACCAGAACAAGAGAAAGAACCATCTCAAAATGAAAACATAGAAGTGATTTCTTTTGAAGAGTTGACTTCCACGATATCATGTAATGCATTGGTTGGAATTAGCACTCCTCAAACCCTCAAGATCGAAGGATATATCAAAAAGAAAAAGGTAATCGTCCTAATTGATTCTAGTAGTACTCATAATTTTAGTCACTATAAATTAGCCAAAGCTCTCATTTTCTTTGTATATGCAGTGCCAGAGTTTCAAGTAATCATTACAGATGGAGGAACTATCAATTTCTCAGGAAAATACAATAAGATCAATCTTACAATGGGGGAATATGTAATGAATAGTCCAATGATTGCTATACCCATGGGTGGAGCTGATGTCATAATAGGAATCCAATGGTTATAATCATTAGGAACAATGGCTTTTAATTTTCAATAATTTTTCATGAAATTTTCATTGGAAGGAAAAGAAATTAAATTAAGGGGTATCACAGGAAAACCCAGTAAGGTGATAAGCTCTAATGGCATGACAAAATTATTGAAAAAGGGGCATCAAGATGTAATTGCACAACTACTCTCACTAGATGTTCACACATCTAAGCCATATATTCCACTAGATCTCCAAGGGATCATTGATAAGCATTCCAAAGTATTTGAAGATATTCCCAAAGGTCTTTCACCCACTGGAAATCATGATCATGCTATTCACCTAATTCCTGGGAGTGTTCCTCCTAAAATCAGGCCTTACAGATACCCTTATTCCTAGAACAATGAAATTGAATGTATGGTTGAAGAAATGTTAAAGGCTGGCATTATTATACCTAGCCAAAGTTCTTACTCTGCACCGGTGGTAATGGTACTCAAGAAAGATGACTCATGGAGTATGTGTCCAGATTATAGAGAACTCAACAAGATCACTATTAAAGATAAGTTTCTCATTCCCATCATTGAGGAATTGTTAAATGAGATACATGGAGAATTCTATTTCACAAAGTTGGATCTTCATTCAGGGTATCATCATATTAGAATAAAGGAAGCAAACATCCCAAAAACAACGTTCTGAACTCATGAAGGCCATTATGAATTTTTGGTCATGCATTTTGGCCTTAAATTTTCACCTTTCACATTCCAAGGGTTGATGAATTCCATTTTCAAGCCCTTCCTTTGAAAACTTGTGTGAGTATTTTCTTATGATATACTAATCTATAGCAAGTCTTGGGAGGATCATGTGCGACATGTTGACAAGGTGCTACAACTACTAAAGGATCAACAACTATATTCCAAATCGTCCAAATGTTTCTTTGGGGTGAGGGACGTAGATTATTTGGGTCATATTGTACCTCATGAAGGTGTCAAGGTAGACCTTAACAATATTAAGGCCATTATGGACTGGACGATTCCCAAAACATTGAATAATCTTAGAGGATTTTTGGGTTTGACGGGTTACTACCGCAAGTTTGTTCGGAAATATGGAAGAATAGAAACACATTTAATGACATTAACTAATATGGATGAATTTTCATGGACTATAGAGGCAACTCAAGTTTTCAAACAACTTAAAGAGGCGATGTGAAAAGCTCTTGTCTTGACCACACCAGACTTCACAAAAACCTTTATTGTGGAATGTGATGCCTTGGGAAATGGCATTGGTGTTGCTCTAATGCAAGAAGGAAGGTCCCTTTCTTTTGAAAGTCGGCCACTCAAAGGAGAGGACTTACAAAAACTCATTTATGAGAAGGAAATTATGGGAATACTACATGCATTGAAGAAATGGCATCCTTACCTAATAGGTAGGCACTTCAAGGTCAAAACAGATCATGATAGTCTTAAATACTTCTTGGAACAAACATTATCTTCAAAAGAACAAAAAAAATGGGTGACCAAGATATTGGGTTATGATTTTGAAATCATATATAAAAAAGGGAAGCAAAATGTTGTGGCAGATGCACTCTCAAGAAAGGATGAAGATGTAGAGATAATAGAAGTGAGGGATGAATAGAAGAATGACAAAAATGTGTGGACTCTCATTCAAAGGTTGCAACAGGATTCCAGTGCATCAGATACATTTACATGGAAAAATGATTCACTATGGTACAAATATCGCTTATATTTATGTAAGAATTCCCAACTCAAACAAAAGGTACTATTGGAATTGCACACCTCTCTGGTAGGAGGGCACTCAGGATTTTTGAAAACCTACCATAGGGTCAAGAATGATTTTTTTTGGGATGGCCTTAAAACTAATGTTCAAAGGTTTGTAGAAGAATGCTTGGTTTTCCAACAAAATAAGATGGAAACTATTAACACCCAAGGTCTTTTACAACCATTATCCATCCCAAGTCAGCATTGGGAGAGGTTTCCATGGATTTCATCACAGGTTTATCGAAGTTTGAAGGAAAGAGTGTCATCATGGTGATTGTTGATATACTGACCAAGTATGAACACTTCTGTGCACTCTCTCATCCCTTCAAAGCTAGTACATTTGCCACCGCATTCATGGAGACAGTTCAAAAGTGTTGAATAAGGTTGGTTGTCATTGATGTCAACCCTTGAAGAAAGCCCCATAGCACAAAGGCTTGGGTAATGGACCTAATATTGTTTGATGTAAATATGACTCATTATTGTTTTGTCATGGTTGATAAGAAGTAAATATGGATGAACTCCAAAGTGGTCCCCTTATGGTAAAAGCCCTCACAGGAAGACACTTTGTGGAGTAAGAGAACCAATGATTAATTGTGGAATAATGAGATGAAGGAAAGTTATTTTGTCAGGGAAAATATCCTAGATGGATAGTGCTTGTCATTTCATTTCTGATGGTATGTGGAATGTCACATAATTCCTCACGGTTAGAGAGTTATGGCCATGAGAAATTGGAGACCCCAGGTTTGGGTAATGGACCCAAGTTTGTTTGATGGGTAACGGTATGAGTTATGATATATTTTTAGATAATACTATTCTATATGGATATTACATGTCAATCCATTTCTGGTGGTATGTATAACATCACATAACTCTTCACAGTTTGAGATTTATGGCCTTACGAAGTTGGAGGACCCTCATATGTCATCTAGAAGCCCCAAAAGGTAAAAGTAGTCAAAGTGATTTAAGAGATTTTAAAAGGTAAATAATAAAGTGAATTGATGAGTGTATTATAATTCAAAGTGAATACAAAATAAATTATTTCAATAATAAATTTAATGGAGAAATTAGAAGTGGACCCAACCCTAAAATAAGTGGGCCAAGTGACCTAGAAGATGTTTATAAGGAAGCTACTTGGAGAGTATAAATAAGAGGCAAGGCTCTCTAATTTGAATCACACTTGAGCATATTGAATATCTATATTGGTCTGAGGTAACCAAGGATATCTAAACCACAATTCTGAGTGAAGGTGAAGAAAATAAGGCCGAAATGCAAGGAAGGATAAATTCTTTTGATGGTGCTTTCTAAGGTATGTTATTTACAGGTCATCTCACCATTTTCTCTATAAAAAAATTTATATAATGATTCAGACTGTGAAATTGTATTGAAAGTGAGAGAACATATTGAAGTATCTATAAAAAAAAATTCAGCTTTTGGGTCGTTTTATTTTGGGAGTTACACTCCGTGGAAAATAGGGTTTGTGGCTAGTCCTGAAACTAGTCAAAATCAGGTGTTTTGGGTAACACCATCATAACTTCTTCATAACAGATCCAAATTCAGTGAGACCAAATGTATTGGTTAGGGTAAAGTCTTTAGTATGATTTGTAATGGTTTTAGATCATTTCATTAAATATTTTGTGCAGGGCATGCTCTACAAGGTCTCTCTCTAGAATAAGCCAGAATTCAACAAGGTATGTCATTTTTGCTATGACTCCTTTTATGAGAGGTTCCAAGTAGTGAAACTTGGAGTAATTTCATTAAACACACTGAAGAACATTGTATATCAGTTTCAAATATTTATACATTACAGGTTCAAAGTTATGATTACTTCAAGTTAGGGTTGTTGACTAATCCAAAACTAGGCATGTGAGACTAAAAAAAAGTTTGATGAAAATGCTAGTCTCTTGTTTTTAAAGTTAAGGAAGGTTTGCAGGAATGTGATCATATACACCAGGTCTATTACAGAGCTACAAATCAGATTTGGATGATGAAATTTATGAGGGCTTTTGGTTGTGGTACATGTTGAGTACATGGTTGAGACAAGTAGTTGATGAGTTGGCGCACATACATGAGGTGTATAATTGATGTTGTTGGCACATATTGATGAGTCATAGTTGATAAGTATTTGAAACATGATTGGTACATACTTGGTAGATGGTTGTATGCACTTTTTTATGGCACGGGTTTCTTACAGGTTGGTGCATGGTTGATGCACTTGTTTATGGTACAGGTTGAGGTACAGGTTGATGCATGGTTCATATTTATTGGTACAGGTTTACAACGGTATATATCACAGTGATAGTGTGATAGTGGTTCCATCATTCTACTTCTACTTCAGGGTGGCAGGATAGGGCAAGGACAGGTGGTTGTAGCCACCTTCTGGTTGTAGTCGGAGAACATTGGGGGTTGTAGCCTCCTTCTGGTTGTAGCCAGAGAATTGGGGAGTTGGAGCTTCCCTCAGGTTCTAGCCTGAGAAACTAGGAGGTTGGAGCCTCCTTCCAGTTGCAACTGGAAAACAAAGGAAGTTGGTGCTTCCAATGAATGTAATTCTTCAGGACATATAAGAAAAATCATTTTGTGGTTTTCTCTCGATTTGGGTTTCCACGTAAAACATTGGTGTACTGTGTATGTGTGTGATTGTTTATTTCTTACTGCTCATTATTGGATAATAATTCTACATTGATATAACATTTGAAAAAAAAGGATTATAATTACGCTATTACTGATTCACC
>ML777530.1:1219229-1275008 GCA_009831015.1 Picea engelmannii | reverse complement strand
AGGCATGTGAGACTAAAGAAACGTTTGATGAAAATGCTAGTCTCTTGTTTTTAAAGTAAAGGAAGGTTTGTAGGAATGTGATCGTATACACCAGGTCTATTACAGAGCTACAAATCAGATTTGGATGATGAAAGTGATGAGGGCTTTTGGTTGTGGTACATGTTGAGTACATGGTTGAGACAAGTAGTTGATGAGTTGGAGCACATACATGAGGTGTATAGTTGATGTTGTTGGTACATATTGATGAGTCATAGTTGATGAGTAGCTGACACATAATTGATACATACTTGGTACATGGTTGGATGCACTTGTTTATGGTACAGGTTGATTACAGGTTGTTGCATGGTTGATGCACTTGTTTATGGTACAGGTTTGAGGTACAGGTTAATGCATGGTTGATGCATGGTTCAGATTTATTGGTACAGGTTTACAGTGGTATATCTCACAGTGATAGTGTGAAAGTGGTTCCATAATTCTACTTCTACTTCAGGGTGGTAGGACGTGGAAAGGAAAGATGGTTGTAGCCACCTTCCGGTTGTAGCCGGAGAACATTGGGGGTTGTAGCCTCCTTCTGGTTGTAGCCAGAGAATTGGGGAGTTGGAGCTTCCCTCAGGTTGTAGCATGAGAAAATAGGGGGTTGGAGCCTCCTTCCAGTTGCATATGGAAAAAAAAGAAATTTGGTGCTTCCAATGAATGTAATTCTTCAAGACATATAAGAAAAATCATTCTATGGTTTTCTCTCGATTTGGGTTTCCACGTAAAACACTGGTGTACTGTGTATGTGTGTGATTGTTTATTTCTTACTGCTCATTATTGGATAATAATTCTACATTGATATAACATTTGAAGAAAAAAGATTATAATTACGTTATTATTGATTCACCTCCCCTCTCAGTAATCCAACAAAAAGCTACATGGAATCCCAAAGATTATTGTAAGTGACAGAGATCCCATCTTCACTGGACGTTTTTGGACATAATCATTTTCTTGTTTGGGTACTCAATTGGCTCATAGATCATCCTATCATCCTCAATCTGATGGAAAAACTGAGATAGTGAACAAATGTTTGGAAGGCTACCTTCATTGCTTTGTCTTTGATAAAAAAACACAATGGTTCAAATGGTTACCCTTGGCAGAATGGTGGTATAACACTTCCTTTCATACTGCAACAAAAATGACACCATTTATGGCACTCTATGGATACCACCCTCCTTCAATCACTTCTTCTCTAAAATAAAAATCTAAGGTTCCAGCAATGGAATATCACATCGAGCATCAACAATAAGTTCTCTAAATCTTAAAGGACAACCTAACCATGGCATAGAATCGCATGAAACAACAAGCAAATCAACATAGTAGTGAAAGAAGTTTTGAAGTAGGGGATTGGGTGGTTTTAAGACTACAACCATACAAAAAGATGTACCTCAAGAAATCCAATAAGTATAATAAATTATCACCAAAGTACCAAGCCCTTATAAGGTGTTGCAAAAGGTTGGTATTATGGCATACAAATTGGAGTTTCATGCATCTTCATGACTACACCCAGTTTTCCATGTTTCAAGCTTAAAGAAGGTTATAGGTAACAAGATCCCAGTTAAAACTATATTTCTAGAACTTGACAAGGAAGGAAAAATCATATTGGAGCCTGAAGCTATCACTGGCACAAGAATTCTCCAGCTAAGGAATATATCCATTTCATAATATCTCATTAAGTGGAGGAAACTACTTGTTGAAGATTCCACTTGGGAAGATGAGTTTTTTTATACAGAAGCATCCAAAATTACTCAAGCGTTGCATACAACACTTGTTTTAAGGAGAAGGGAATGTTAAGCTCTAAATAGTGGCACATTACCCCTTAATTAGGGAATATTACATTAGTAATGTTATTTTATTTATGTCGGCTTGGGTCCATTAGTTGTAATTGTACCTCCTAGTCTCCTATATATACCAAGGAGACCTTTGCCTTTGGAATCATATTGTATTTGAAAATTTGTGTGGTGTATAAGGAGGTTTCCCCCTCGAAGAGGCTTGTTATCTGAAATTGTCTCCTTTTCAAGGCATTGAGTACTTATTCTGAGGTTTTTCTATGTTTTCTTGATATTCGTTTCCTAACAGTCTTTTATGTCAGCATGCCTTTGGCTCCATGTTGGGGCTTCTTTTAGGTGCTTCTCCTTGTGTTTCTACCTTTGAGGTCATGTTTTTGTATCTCAAGTTGACTCTGGGTTTTCTTGGACTATTGTTAGTCTACATTACTAATTGTTGGTCCATGTTGCAGCTACCTTTGTATATTTGATAGGCTTTGCAACAAAACTGCATTTATTTCAGTTTGGTTTTCTTGTTCTTTAATAAGACTTTCATTCTCTTCTTAAATATTTGTAACTCCGCCATAAGGCTTCTTACAGTTTCAACTAAATTTGGAGGGGTTTTCACCACTCTCCTCTCATCAAATTATTCTTCTTTTTTATGGGAGATTTCTCCCATCTAATGGTGTGTCACCATTCTTTATGATTTAGTCTCCTTGATGTCCAATGATTGGATAAGTGCTAATAGTCAACATTTCTTTTAGTTAACTATCCTTTATATTATGAACAACACATATAATTTTGTAAGGTGAAATCAACTTCATTATTTAGCATATAGAAACAACATACATTTCATATTTAAAACATGTAAAAACAACAAAATATCTCAATCCTCTTTTCAACAGTAAATTTTTTGATAAGATCTTATGGATAGGGTAGGGTAGGGTGCCATCCCCCTTAAATGATTTTCTTAGAATATTTCATTTGGCTCTTTTAGGAGCCCAAGCAGGTCAAGTGTTGTTTCCTACTATGATACCACCTTGTAACACACCCAACTCCCTAAGTACCTTTCAAGGGACGGGGTATTAAATTTTCACTTTCCTTCAAACATCTCTAAGCCTCTCCTTGAGGACACCATCGTCCTTTACTCGTCGAGATATTTCCATCGAATATATTTTTTCTTAAAATTGAGATCTAGATTAAAAGTTATGGTCCTTTAAAGATTGAGGGCCTTTACTGGCCAAAGACCTCTCTATTTCGACGTGGGTCCACATGTCCTATTTCATCTGACATGGAATTGACATGTCGTAGCACGTCACCCATTAGAACAGATGTGGCTGCAACATAGATGTTGTTGTGGCATCATTAGATGTGACTGTAGCCCTTGACTTGACCTTTGGGGAGTCGAGCAAGAAACGAAACGATGGGGATCTCCCTTGGTCCAGATCAATGTCCCACGTCTCATTGTGCCCCCCTCTACATCTTCAATGTTTAACAAAGGGGTAAGGAGATGCAAGACTCAACCAAAGTTAAATCTCTGGTGATGTGTCGTAGATCTGGAGATTGCGGCCCTGGGGGCCTGTGGTTAGCCTAACCACACCATACCCCCCCCCCACAATCAACAAGGGAAATGACACGTGTCCTTGATGCATGGTGTGTTGGATATTGACCTAGTTACGTCAGTTGATGTCATCTCAAGACATCAACTCTCGATCCTTTCCACAAGATCTATGGTGGAGATCTATCCACCCCCGGATCCAATGACTCAGGTTTATTGCAATCACCACAAATGTTAAACTTGATGAGGGTCCCACATCTACCCTGAGTCCGGTCCAAGGTGACACATGGCCTACCCTAACAAGCCACATATCCATGAAGTACAAAGATTCACCCAACCCAAGGTTGACACTTGTCACAAAGTCCCAAACTATTTTGATCATTGATCGTTGATCACTAATAAGGATCAATGATATGAATCTAACATGCATAGGTAATCAACGTGGAGGATAACGAGGAGGATGACATCTATGGTGGTTTATAAGAAAACCACTCGTAGACACATGGATGCTAGAGGATGAACGAGGATCCCTCATATGTGGTTTTCGAAACCACCTTTTGATCATCTCCATTACTAGAAACCAATATCACTCTACTGAAGTGGTATCTCCGCATGGCAATCCTTTTTAAGATTGATATGAGGATCTACAGTCGAGATATCACTAGGTTCTAATCCAATGATCGAGAATCTGGGATGTCATACCAAAGCTTCTATGTCCAACATGAACCATATTTGGCATGTATACTCTCACTAGTACATATGGGCCCACAATGCAACAAAATATTTCCACATTTCTATAATTCATGGAAAAATACATTAAAAATTTGTCTTTCTTTTAATTTTTTTTTGGATTGGCCCCGACGTTCGTCGATATAACAGCATATTAAAAAAACGGTTTATATATCCATGAATTTTTGTCGTTGTATCAACACTTGTGTCACGCGTGTGAATCACACATGCAGTGCAATGGGTATTGACTTTTTTTGGGGTCAACTCATTTATTTTTGTTGCTACATCGACGAGAATTGATCAATAAATACATATCCTTAAGACAAATTTTCTACAATTGCGACAATTTTGTTGGTGATTGTTTGAGCCCTGATTTTTCTGTCACGTATTGATTTAACACATCCAATTCTCAATCTAGATAGCTTGGATTTTAGACTTGCAAGGTTAGTATTTTTAATTTTCATGTCTCTTTTAATATAAAGCTATGTCAACAAATTTTAATTTCAAAATTTTTTAACATGAATGTTTTAACCAAATTTAAATTTTTTCAAAATTTAGCATTGGTACATATATTTCATGTGATTGAACGTCGAAGTATATGAATTTTTAAATTAATTTTTTTTTTAATATTTTTTTCAAAATTTAGCATTGTAACATATATTTCCTATGATTGGATCTTGAAGTATATGAAGTTTTAATTTTAGATTTTTTTCAATGTTTTAACAAAATTTAATTTTTTAATTGTTTAATTGGTTCTTATAGGAAATTACTGTGTCAAATTAATATATACTATAAATGAAAACGCAAGGAGACTTGCTCAGTTTAGAGCAGCGTTGGAGGCAAAGGGTGATGGAAAATGTTATTTTCCTTGCAATGATTGCAGGGGCTTGCAAACAAGAAGAATTTTAATAACAACAACTGAAAAAAATTGTAGGGAGAAGGGGCACGCTGAAGGGGATTATGAATATCAGCCCTTGGTAAGGCATTATTCAATATATAATGTATTCTTTGTAATAGTGATCATGTCATGTATTTGTCAAATTTTTTATCATTTCAATATATGTTCTATACACACTAATGTTAATACATTGTTTGTAAATATAAATACCATGCCCCCAAAATGTCGAACACCAGAGAGCTATTTGCCATGTAGTAGCAGAAATACTACTTTACAAGGTGAGGAACATGGAGATCAAAATATGAAAGATCAAGTTCTTAATGTTGATATGGACAAAGATAACATTATTGATACAAATCAGGAAGATGAGATACATAGATTGACACATTTTCTCCAATGGACGAGGACAACCATGATGATATTCATGATGTTGATCCTCTACTCAAGAAGTCACGACACCCTCTTTATGAAGGCTCAACAACAAACATTTGATCTGCTATATTGTTGTTGGTGAACTTGAAGTTTTTGACTGGTTTATCAAACACTTATATCACACAAATCCTAAGGTATGTAATGTATTATTTATGTCATGTTGACATGTACATAAAGGTGGATTATTTTTCTATATTGTTATTGTTAATTAATTCATAAAGTAGGGATGTGATATTTATGATTAATATTGTTTACATTGACTTATTTTTTTGAATGGTGTAGATTGTTAGGTGAATTTATATTACCACCGTCAAATATTTTACCATGCACATATTGAGAAATATATTTGATTATGAAAGAAATTGGAATGGAGTATCAAGCTATTGATACATGTCCTAATGATCATATCATATACTATGGACAATATGCATCAAAAAATGAATGTCCACAATGTCAAATAAGTAGATATTGAACCGATCAAGAAACAAAAAAGGTGCCTCACAAATTTCTTCATTATTCCCATAATTCCATGTTTCCAACAACTGTTCAGGTGCCAAAGTATAGCAAAGTTTATGGATTTCCATGCAAAGAATAAAAGTGAAGACGATGTTCTTCGAATTCCTGCAGATGGTTCTTCATTGAAGAACATCGAAGAAAAATGGCCAATTTTTAAAGAAGAACCTCGTAATGTTAGAATTTCATTGGCAGTTGATGGTGTCAATCCATTTTGAGAGCTTCGTTCTACTTACTTAGTGTGGCTCGTTTTTGTCATAAACAATAACCTTCCTACTTGGATGTCGATAAATAGAGAGGACCCAATGTTTTTCTTTTTTTTAAATAAAAGAGAACTATATTGATATTCACATATGTATGTTTCAATAAAAAACCAATAGTTTTCCACCTGCCCCACCATAGCTGGGAAACCAGGACAGGTGGCAGTAAAAAATAAAGTGTACCTGTGACTATGACTGTGACTGTAACTTTAACTAACAAAAAATATCAGAATGATAGACTAAACAGTGGCCATGGCCAACTGTCTTACAGAGCTTGAAAGACAAATTCAATTCTCTGCATAATTGACTAAACCAAAATAAAACCATAAACCTAGGGGAGCTAGCTTGGTCTCGACTGTCCTTGGGCATTGTAGGCTGGGACAAACAATTGTCCACAAGTTGGGAACATATTGCTATAAGGATAAGTTGTCATAGTGTCAAGCAGGAGGTCGAGATGTTGTCCCAAGAATTTTTGAATATGTGCATGGTCATCCATTTTTTTCCATAGCTCGAAGATGAGTTGAATGTGCTCTTATGCAAGTTGAATTGGGGTGGGTAGAGGTGAATCCTCCATCATATATGTGTCCACTGCATCCACTATTGTCATTGTTTTCAAAGGAATTTCCACTTGCCAGCTGGGAGGAATTTCTTCCTCCACCATGCATTCTCCAGTGCCATAAAAATGGTCCAGAGTGTGGGCACTAGGTGGGGAAATTCTTGAGCGAAGGCTAGGTGGAGGGGAAAAGTTATCGGGAGGGAGAAGTTCTTCCTTGAATGGGCCACTACCAGGGTCATTGGTGGGAGTGGGGGTGGGGGACTGGGTTTGTTGAGGCCGATTATGGCGATGGTCGAGTCGACTAGTGATTATCAGGGAAAGGTGAGAGAGGGGGAGTCAATTGCACCTATTGAGGGCGTTGTAGTACATCGATCCCCTCTTGGACTTTCCCTTCTCTCTGTGCATGGTGTGAGCGTTCAGGTGAGGCTTGGGCTAGATGAACAATGGAGGGATGTTCATGGGTAGCCAAATAGGTAGGCGCAAGGCGAAAATGGTGTGAGAGATCCAGGGAACAGTAAAGCTCAGGGAGAAGAGAAGGCCAAGGAGTAGTCTGGCACAAGGCAGAAGAGGAATGAGAGAACGGTCTAATGCTCATGCCTTCATATTTATTGGAGAATTGACATGGGCAGGAGCCATAAAGGTCGAGGTGACTACAAGTCTAGTGCAGGTACACCCAACCTGGTTCGTGCAAGGCTTCATTAAATTTCCTTAAAGTGCCTAGTGCACTTACATTAAACCACAATGAGTGTGGGTCATTCAAATTGGAGGGACATGAGGCTAGCGGCAGGGATTAATAGCTCCCCGTGCGGCCCAGCTCCACCTGACTCCCAATATGATCCACCTGTCACCCCATCCAGAAGGAGAGAGAACATAATGTTGGAAATGATTGTTCCAGGTATTTAATTAGCTAGTCTTTATTTACTTGAAAGTATGACATAATATTTCATTTCTTTTTTCGTTCATGATAATTATATCTTTTATATATAAGGATGTATAAATAAATATAATTAATGTATGTTGAACCAATTAGGTAAGTACCAAGTCAAAGATATGAATGTATATATTGAGCCCCTTATCGATGAGTTGTTGAAGTTATGGTTTGGAATCACTATGTTCGACATCTCTAGACCAATAAGGAAAAAACGATTTCAATTCCATGGAATACTTGCATTGACAATTCATGATGCTTTCGGGTTAACACATTTTTGTGGTATGTAACTTTCCCTTGCACTTGAATATTATATAATTTTTTGAAAACATCATGCATTTTTTAAAATTGTAATCCTAATTTGCTACATTAATTCATATATCTTGCAGGTCCTCAAACAAAGGGTAAATTTTCATGTCCAGTTTGTGGTCCTAGGATAAAATCTCATCATTCAAGAAGTTTAGGAAAGGAGGTGTTTGATGAGTATGGGAACTTTGTGCCTAAGAACCATAGTTATCGAACTACCGAGAAAGGAAAACCCAATGGTAAAGAAGAGAATGGAAAAAAAAACCATGAAGAATGACACCTCAACTATGGAAGTTGGAATATGATAGAAATCGACAAGGTATGCATATTATTTATGTATCATAATATTATAAATCTTATGATTTTTTTCTTTGAATTTTGTTCAGTGCGGTACCTAGCTATATTGATTAATTAGTGTTAATGTGATTCCGTTTATGTTTCATGAATGTCGTTAAGGCATGAATGGGATTCCACGAGGAATGAAAAGTTACCCCATGCAATTCAGTAGGTTTCCCCACTACGAGCACCTACAAATAGTTCATATGTTTGATACAATGCATATTGGGAATAATATAATAGAATTGTTATAGTGAATCTTAGATGGAAGGACTGACAAAGAAAGAATTGGAAAGATTTGTAGTGACATCCAGGAAGCTAATCATGCATTGCAAAGTGTGATTATTAATTTTAATGGTGATGGTTGAGAACAAAATATTAGTCTTCCATGGTTATTGACAGAGCAACAGAGGAATTTTGTAAAAGAGATCATTTGGAAAATTAGGTTTCCGACAGGGTTTTCGTCGAACATACAAAATATCTTAACTAAAAAAGGTGATTTTGGTGGGGTTAAAACACATGACTGGCATACATTCATTAAGGTAATTATTAGGTATATTAACATATTGGTATACATATTTTTAGTAATTATCTTCTCTAATTTAGAAATAAATATTAACGATTTGTGTTTTGTTACAGTATGTTCTACCTCTATCTCTCCTAGACAGCTTTGACAAAATCATACAAAAAGTTATATATGATATTGGAAAATACATGAGGTAAGTAATGCATTTTTATATGGAAAATTTTTCTTCAGTGATTTGTAGTATAAATTATTGACATATTGTGTTTTATTTGCAATTTTATATATGCCTTGATATTGTTCAAACTTGGTATTTTCTTGCACCATTTGTAGGTGGCTTTCATCTAAAGAAATCCATAAAGAAGATATAAGGTATTGGAAGAGAGAAATCTCCGACTAATGTGTGAAATGTAGAAGTATCTACCTCCAACATTTTTCAATGCACAAGAACACTACCTCATACACCAAGTTAAGGAGATTGAAGTATGTGGACCAGTACGCACAAGGTCAATGTGGATGGTGGAGAGGCAGTTGAAGTCATTGAAGGATTTTGTTAGATAAATATCATGTCCTGAGGGTTCTATGGTGGAGGGATATAAGGTATATAAATGCATGGTGTATATTAGTCAATATATTCCTAAATTAGAAGAAAATATGAATGTGCCTCGCATTTGGCATCTCGACTCCATCAACAAATTTGAAGGGGAGGACCTATTGGGGAAAGGTAGAATGAGGACCGTGAAAGGTAATTAGATGTTATAGATTTAATATATTAAACATTTAATTTTTCAATTTTATATTATCATACTCATTCATTTATTTTTGTTCCATCAACTATATTAAACTTTTCCAATGATAGATAATTATTGATATTCAATTGTTATTTTTTCATATAGTTGGTCGAGAGTGGGATGCTCTACATTTATACATTGCAAGCAATCTTTAATGGATGGAGTATTGGATAGAACAATGTGAAGAATACTAATGTAGTTTATCATGGGAAGGGGTCAGTAAGATGATTAAAACAGTGCATCGTTATTGACATGAATTTCCTGATCTTACACAAAGGGAAATTGATTTAGCCTTTGGTTTAAAAGATAAAAAGGCAAGTATATTAAACCACATTTTTATAGTTATTTCTCATTATATCAATGTATTTGGTTTGTTTATTTTTTGAAATATATATTTACTAAGTCCATATTATATGACGTTTACTAATGGACAATGCATTTTTTACCTGTTGTCCATGTTGTAGTTGAAACACCACAAGGCTATGTGGTGTAATAGTTGTAAATTTCGTATCAAAAAGTTGGATGATAAGATGAAAGCCTCAGATTGTGGGATAACTACAGTGTTTAAGGTCACTAATGTTTCCTCTAGAAGTGACAGGCATCCAGAAGAAACTGAAAATAGGTATTATGGGTATTTGGAGGATATAATTCAGTGTGATTTTAATTCCTTTAGAGTAGTTTTGTTTGAGTTCAAATGGTATAGTCTACAGATGCATGAATGTGATCCTGAAAGAATTGTTATTAAGCACGCTAATGGATTTACCATGGTTAATAGAAGGGAATTTGAACCAGATACAGAGCCTTGTGTTCTTCCAAGTCAATGTGAGCAAGTCTTTTACTTAGAGGTACCTAGTAAATCAGGTTGGTCATATGGTGTTAGATATGATCCAAGAGGAAGACCAATAAAGTATAATCATGTAGAGGAAGAAGATAATATTGAAGAAGAAGATGATGATGCAAATCAGGAGCATGTGGATACAAATGTGTCAAATGAATAAGCCGAAGAATTTTATCATCCAAATGTAGTACACAATGCTCTCATTGATGATATCAATGATGATAGCAAAAATGACATTGATCATGACGTTGATATGAGCGATCCTTTCAACATTATCGATTATGAACTAGATCATGATATAGATGTTGACTTGGATGAAGAAGAAGATGAATAATCTTTAAAAGTTGAAATGTACGAGGTAAGTGATTATATGTTTTCTATGATTTATTATATTAATTATATATTTAGTATTTATATGATTTATTGTTTTTTAAGTGTTTACTTATACAGGTTAATTACATCTTTTAAGTTTTCTACCATTTTTGTATGTAGTGTGTTACATGTTCTTTATTATGTCAAATTAGGTATGGGGGAATTGAGAAGGATGTGGGGTGGGGCATAATTAGAGCTTCCACCTTCATATGGTTTCACTTGTTCAGTAGATAATCAATTATTCTTGAAACCAAGAGAAGCTCATTCGGGTTTATTATATGTCGATTTGAGAAATTGTATGTGAAGGTGAGGTGATGAGCATGTTCAAAACAATGTAAATATGGTTCCTAAACACACAACCTGCACATATGGAAATGAGACCAAACAATGGAAAATTAATGGGCTTGTCGTCGGATTTTACCTTCCAATTTGTGCTTGTATGGACTTAAATTTGACATGCTAGGACAACAAACCTGCATTGATGGTATGGGAGGCTTTCCAGACTCAAACATGAGTCAAACAAAAAATTCAAAAATCAAATATTCTTTGGTTATTCTATCAAAATCCAAAAATAATGAGCGCTTTCTCATGTACTTGACGCTGCTTATAACTGACATGTGAATGGGGCCAACGTTGACATTTTTTCAATATGTGGTTGTATGGAATGAAATTTGACATGGTTAGACTAGATGCATACAATGACAATATGGGAGGGTTTCCAGACTCAAACATGACTCACACAAACAATTCGACAATCAAATTTCAATATGAGGATTTACGAATCCAAGTGGACCTTGAGGTGTTTGATTTGAACATGTGTCACATCAATGAGCAATTTAGTTACCATGGTGTATTCAATGTGATTGTTCGTGGTTGGTCCTATGCACACACCACTTGAGTGGAGCAGCATTTGGGAGGGTAAATAAATGGCCCAAGCTAACGAAGCTATATTTTGAGCCCAACAACTAGTTCCATAAGAAAAAACTAATGTCGTATGCGGTGGGTCAATCAACTAGAAAACCAAGGAGGCAAATCATCAAGGATTTTGATAAAAACAAATCAAAGGAAGAACACAAAAAATGAATTTCTAAAACAAAAAAGTAATGTTTTATATACATTATTGACTATACAGTGAGTGTGGTTTCATGAGTAAAACTTCTTGAAATATAACCCACTGTCAAGGCCTTTGAAGAGGTCTCCTTCTGGAAAATCCAACATGCAATCCCCTTTGGTTAAGTAGTGCTTGATAATAAAGGGGCTACATGGGTAAAGGGATAGATTTGATAGAGGTTGTATGTGTTTGTTTTTAAAATTGTTATTTATGTCTTATAGGTTATGTCATTTAAAATTAATAGGTTATAGAAGTCATATGGTTAGATCTCCTTCGAGATAATGGTTAAATGGTAGGGATCCTAGGGGTTGAATGATTATACATAATTTTATTTTTTATACAAGTTGTGGGTTATAAGTCACAAGGATTAATAATGTTAAGGGTTGTATGTGTTAGAGGTTATAGGGGTTAATGGTTATAAGTGTTCATGGTTAATTGTCATAGTGGTTTCTCATTATAGAGGTTATGGGCTATGTAAGGAATGGGCTACAATGTAATGGATTATATAAGTGTGAGGATGTATAGATGTTATATGATTAGATTTGATAGAGGTTCTAAGGGTTATTTTAAAAAAAAATCATATAATGTGTTCTAGGTTAGTTATGTCATTTACAATTCCTTAAAAGTTTAAGGTTATAGGAGTCATAGGATTAGGGGTACTCATTGTGGATAATGATTATTATAGGGTGAAAATTCACAGGGGTTATAACAATTAGGAGTTATAGGTGTTATTCAAAGTAAGGGTTAGGAGATGTATCTGTTAGAGTTTAGGTGTTATAATTACAAAGTTTAGGTGTTAGAATTATAAAGATTAGAGGTTAGAATAATAATGTTTATTGGGGTTAGTTTTCTAATATTATAAAGGTTAAGGGATAGGTGTTATATCATTATTTTTGGTGTTAATGGTTAAATGGGTTATGAGTTACAAGGGATGGTGGTTAGGGGTCATAGGGGATAGCTAAGGGTCATAGGAATTACGGTTGATACATTCTTAGAAGTTACAAGATAGGGTTTATGTGCCATTTGGATTACAAGTTTAGTTGGGTTATTGATGAAGGGTAATAGCGTAAATTTTAAGGGGTTATAAGGATTAAAAATATGTTGTTATGTTATAGTGTTCAGGTTTAAGGATTGTAAGAACGACGAGTTAAAGGTTATAAGGATTAGGGTTGACAAGGATTAGGCATTATGAGTTATAGGAGTTAGTATTTTGGACTAATATTCATTGTTTGTGGTTTCTATAGATAGTATCTAGGGGCAATGGGAATCTTGTTAATCCATTCACGCATGTCACTAATTAGATGACTAGGCATATAACTACCTTAAGAGAGTCATAGTTACTCTCGTCATTTACCCGTGCTTGGTTGAATATATTCACTTTCATATGCAAAGAATTGGGTATAAATCACATTGTATCAGCATCTGTAGGGACCATCACAATGCTTTTTTTAAATTAAACAGTCAGATTCCCCTTGTCTATACTAGTTTTGACAAGGTTTTATATATATATATATATATATATATATATATATTAAAAGCAAAACATAACAATAAAAAGAAACATAACATAAAAACTAAAATTAGCCCACTCATGCGCCCATTCATGAAAGTTAGAGAAACAAATTAAGGCCAGTCTCGCCCATATAAAACCAACAAAGGGTTGGTCTCTCCCATCTCAGAGCAGCAAAGGGTCACATTGCCCATTCCAAGACTCAAAGAAGTAAAGGGTCGCATTGACCATTCCAAGACTAGGCGCAGAGCAGAAAACCTGACCGCCCATTCCAAGACTCGCAGAGAAACTCACACATTTGGACAACAACAGAGGAGGAGCTCTATCTGGCCAAACCTGACATCATGTCATTGAAATTGTTAATGGATATCCAAGCTCTTCTTGTTAATGTATTGTACAGTAGCATTGTAAACTTGATTTTCTTCATATCAACTATATTTTGAAATTTTTGAAACTTCATTTTTTGTCAATTTGTGTGGGAGGGGGATTTTGATGCCCTTGGCATGGTCAATTTGTGTAGGAGGGGTATTTTGATGCCCTCAGCATGCCATTTCCATCCAACCCTGGGACAGATTTTGAAATAAAGGCTAAGAAACCACTCGATGTTGGTTTTCCTACCCAAATTTCTAATTTTGTGCCTAAGAGACAAAGGACAAGGGTGCATAGAGATCTACATGGTGAAGGATGGAGAGGCTCTATAGAGTATCAACATTAGGTGTGACGCACCCTTCATTCTCATAAAAAATCCCTACATCAGTTATTGATGCACCCATAAGGATCAATGGTGAGGTCGAGGGGTTTTGGGATTGGGGGTTATAGTTGTTGAATTTTTTAGCTTGATATAATATGTGGATTATTACTTTAAATTCTTCAACACTTTGATTTCATCTTACTATACTCCATAAAACAAAATAGATAAAACCATAATAATTTGCTAGAATGCAAGATCACAATGCATATACCCTGGGGAAACCCTACACAGGGAGAAAAAACCCAGCAGACAATCTTCTTTTATTGCATTAGTAATGTATGATCACTTACAAATATTCCACCATGAAATTATGCTCTTAATGAGCTTTCCAAGACGAATTAGACAAAACCGTGTAACCTGTAATAGACTCATAAACTTGTTGATACATACGTTTGTTGTATATCAGCACCGTGGAAGAATTTGTGCACTTCCTGAGTGCTAAACTTATATCTTTTCTGGACTAATATAACTTTTTATATATATGTTGTTACTCACAGCCTGTATCAACTGATATTCGCAGCCTCTGTAAGTTTATACTCGCAACCTGTGTATATTGCAACTCGCAGCCTATATCAATTGATATTCGTAGCATGTGTAAGTTGCAACTTGCAACCTGTATCAACTGATATTTACAGCTTGTGTATGTTGCAACTTGCATCCTGTATCAGTTGATATTCAAAGCCTGTGTAAGATGCAACTCATAGCATGTATCCGTTGATATTAGCATCATGTGTAAGCATAGCATGTGTAAGCACAACATGTGTAAGTTGCAACTCGCAACCTATATCAATTGATATTAACATCATGTGTAAGATGCAACTCGCAGCCTGTATCATCTGATATTCGCAGCCGGTGTATGTTGCAACTCGCATCCTGCATCATTTGATATTCGCATCCTGTGTAAGATGCAACTCGTAGCATGTATCAACTGATATTCACATCATGTGTAAGTTGCAACTCGCAGCCTGTACCGGCTAATATGAAAAGTTGATTTTGTGTGTATTGAGTTGTAATATCATCATGTATTTTATCTGCTTCTAGGTCTACTTGGATAGTCATGCCTTTCTTCTTATGTAATATTTCAACTTGATAATTAAAATGTTGGTTTTTATCCCCTAGAACAAGAAGGAAGATTGTATCTTCACAAGACTCTTCAAAAACATTTTTAGAAATACTATACTAAAAAACAACATCAATGTCTTCTTCATCCCTACTAAATCTTGGATTCAAATTGCATAAATATTGTGCAACTTTATGCAACTATGCAACTTTATGCAACTTTTATGTGACTGTGCAACTTTATGCAACATGCAACTTATGCAACTTTATGCAACTAGGCAACTTATGCAACTTTATGCAACTATGAAATTTATGCAACTTTATGCAACTTTATGCAACATGCAACTTATGAAACTATGCAACTTTATGAAACTATGAAACTTATGCAAATTTATGAAACTATGCGACTTTATGCAACTTATGCAACTTTATGCAACTATGCAACTTATGCAACTTTATGAAACTATGCAACTTATGCAACTTGACTCTTATACATGACAATTCGAATTTCTTCATGGTGGATAGTGTTACATGTGACAATGCACTAGATCAATACATTTACATCATTTGCAATATCAAGAAGATTGTTTTTTTCTAGCTCATAGGAATTTTATGTTCAACCTAACTTTTGCTAGATTCCTTGACTTTTGCTCATGGCTCACAAGGCTTGACTAGGCTCATAGAGGTTGTATGTTCCCCCTGAATTTTGCACCAGTATTTCTATGCTCACATGGGTTATACATTCCCCTTGACTTTTGTAAGAAAAACAGGACCGCGGAGCAATAAAATAAAACAAATGCGGAAACAAAACACAGAAGATACACAATACAAGAGAGATACAGATTTACGTGGTTCACCCAGTGTGGGCTACGTCCACCAGAGAAATTGCCAGGTCCTTTCTTTATTATTATCCAGCAAAATGAAGGGATACAACCTACAACAAAACCCGATGTAACTTCCTCTTCTTTCTCTCACAGTCTCCTCTCTCAGAATACCATACTCGCCAACATACATAGCCGCAATACATTTCCCTTATAAAAGAGGGTTGCCTTCTAGGGAAAAAAACCCTAACATAATCTCTATCATTAGATCTGCGACCTTATAATGAACGGTCCAGATTTACAATGAAATTACAATATACTTTTACAAGGCAATTTTTGCTTCGGGGGCTTCACCCTCGAACCCCCACCGGGGGCCCGCTTTCCCCCAGACCCCCCAGCCAGGGGGATAGCCCCCCCGGACCCCGCAGAGGGGGTACCCCCCCTCTGCACTCCCCCGCGTGGAAGAGTGTACATAATTTTGGGGTGTAAATACTTCATGGGGTATAAACACGACTGAAAGTAAAAGACCTCTAAATCAGGAAGATAATCAGGCTCCACAACCAACAACTTTTGCACTAGACTATCTATGCTCACAGAGGTTGTATGTTCCCTCTGGATTTTGCAATAGACTTATATATTGACTCACAAGATCATAAAGCATCTCATTTTTCCTAACTTTTGGTTTGACTTACAGAGGTTGTATGTTCCCCCTGGATTTTTTCAATACCTCACAAGACTGGTTGATTCTCCAAATCTCCCTGGCTAGCTTCAGGGTGGCCCATCTGGCCTCTCATTGGAGAATAATTGTTGATGTTACCAAATTTAATAAAATTGTAGGCCTATGGAAACTCATATGTCTTACCAAGACAAATCTTCATTGAAAAATAAGAAATGTGAAATTCTCTGCAATTACTCTTGACCCGAGATCAATATTCTCCAATGTGAATTCATTACCATGAAGAAATGGCTTTGTGCAAATCCGGTTTCACATCTCTAAAGCACCCTCAAACATAGCATCTAAATCTAGAGAAAATATCTCTATGATAAATAATGAGAAATTAAAATCATGAGCGATGACATAAAATAACATGACATCAATATCAAAAGGCCTTACATTCTAACTAAACCATTCTTGTTGAATGTAATTCACATTTCATGAATTTCAAGTAAAAATCGTCATCTCTTCCAACCCTATACAGGGAGAAAAACCCCAACAAACAATATTCTTTTATTGCATTAGTAATGTATGATCACTTACAAATATTCCACCATGAAATTATGCTCTTAACGATATTTCCAAGACGACTTATAATAGACTGTGTAACTTGTAATAGACTCAGAAACTTGTTGATAAATACGTATGTTGTATACCAACATTGTGGAAGAATTTGTGCGCTTCCTGAGTGCTAAAATCTGTCTTTTCTAGACTAGTATAACTGTTGATATATATGTTGCTACTCGCAGCCTATATCAGCTGATATTCACAACCTGTGTAAGTGATACTCGCAGCCTGTGTATGTTGCAACTCGCATCCTGTTTCAGTTGATATTCGCAGCCTTTGTAAGTTGCAACTTGTGGCCTGCATCAGTTGATATTCACATCCTGTGTATGTTGCAACTCACAACTTGTATCAGCTGATATTCACAGCCTGTATAAGTTTCAACTCGTAGCCTGTATCAGCTGATATTCACATCCTGTGTAAGTTGCAACTCGCAGCATGTATCAGCTAATATTCGCAACATGTGTAAGTTGCAACTCACAGCATGTATCAGTTGATATTTGTAGCATGTGTATGTTGCAACTTGCAACATGTATCAATTGATATTCACAACTTGTGTAAGTTGCAACTCATAGCCTATATCAACTGATATTCACAGCCTATGTAAGCCACAATTCACAGCCTGTATCGATTGATATGCAAAGTTTATTTTGTGTGTACTGAGTTACAATATCATCAAATGTTTTCTCTTCTTCTAGGTCTACTTGGACAACCATGTCTTTCTTCTTATGTAAGATTTCAACTTGATTATGAAAATGTTGATTACTGATATGATTGCATACCTTGTTATTATTATTTCTATGATTGGATACCTTGCTATGATTATTTCTATGATTATAAATATTGTTATGATTAAGTGTTCAGATTGGATATGACCAATGGTCCTTTATTGACTGATATGTTGCCTCTTTATTGACTGATATGATGCCTCTCTATTAACTGATATATTGCCTCTCTATTAATTGATATACCACCATTGTCATGGAGAAACATATCGATGCCTTTGTTGGACACCTACGTTGCAACTTATCATGCATGCATGCCACTTGTCATGCATGCAACTTGACTTTTACAACTTGACCCTTTACAACTTGAGTTTAGAAACTTCTTCAACTTGGCTCTTAACTTGACCTTTACAACTTGAGTTTAACAACTCATTCAACTTGACTCTCAACTTGGGAATTCGAATTTCACTTCATGGTGGACAATGTTACACGTGCCAATGCACTAGATCAATACATTTACATCACTTGCAATCTAAAGAATATTATTTGTTTATAGCTCATAGGAATTTTACGTTCAACCTAACATTTGCTAGATGCCTTGACTTTTTCTCATGGCTCACAAGGCTTGACTAGGCTCACAGAGTTTGTATGTTCCCACTGACATTTTCACTAGTTTTTCTATGCTCACAAAGGTTGTACATTCCCCCTGACTTTTGCACTAGATTGTCTGTGCTCACAGAGGTCGTATGTTCCCCCTGACTTTTGTATTAGACTTACATCTTGACTTTTGTCTTTGACTTAGCTAGACTCACAAGATAATATAGCATCTCATTCATCCTGAATTTTGGTTTGACTCACAGAGGTTGTATGTTCCCCCTCATTTTTGTCAATACCTCACAAGATTGGTTGATTCTCCAAATCTCCCTGGCTAGCAATATTGTTTTTTAAACCTACATCTGTCGTCTATATAGCAATGAATCATCGTGGCAAATATAACATTCTTGTGGAAACAAAATATTTTCATTTGTGTTTTGCCACGAACATTCCTCTATCTAGAGATGAATCATCATGGAAAATATAACATTCTCGTGGCAACAAAAAACTTTTCATTTGTGTTTTGCCACAATTTTTCGTCTATATAGCGACGAAAATTCGTGGCAAATATAGCATTCTTGTGGCAACAAAAACTTTTCATTTGTGTTTTTCCATGATTTTTTCGTTTATATAAACACGAAAAATCGTGGAAAATATAGCATTCTCGTGGCAACAATAACTTTTCATTTGTGATTTTCCACATTTTTCCGTCTATATAGAGATGAAAAATCGTGGCAAATATTGCATTCTCTTGGCAACAAAAACTTTTTATTTGTGCTTTGCCATGATTTTTCGTCTATATAGGGACGAAAAATTGTGGCAAATATAGCATTCTCGTGGCAACAAAAAAATTTCATTTGTGCTTTGCCACAATTTTTCATCTATATAGAGACGAAACATTGTGGAAAATATAGCATTCTTGTGGCAACAAAAAATTTTCATTTGTGTTTTTCCACGAATTTTCATCTATATAACGATGAACAATAGTGGAAAATATACCATTCTTATGGCAACAAAAGTGGATTTTTGTCGCTATATAGACGGAGTTTTGTTGCTATATAGACGAATGTTTGTAAAAACAAATATCGAAGAAATGCTTACCAAACAAATGACACGTGGAATCCATATTTAGTGGATATTTCCACGATGAGTTCTGGGTCATTGATAGAGTGAAGAAAAAAGATTCATGAAAAATAAGACCCTCTTTTGTGGCAAGTTCAACGAAAAAATGTCGCAATAGAAACGAAAAAGCATTGAAAATTTGATCATATTTAGTAGTGTCTATGTGGCATGCCCTCGGCATGACATGTTATGGGAAAATATGACTTGGAATGTCACGTGATGCTCATACCATTCGACACGTGGAAAATAATTTCCACCTGGAATTTCATCTAAATATGCCAAATTGACATGATACGGGGCACCACCATCGTGTGACATGTGGTCCTCCCATGTCACGACACATGGGCCATTCATCGTGCTACATGTCACCATCGGGTATCAGACATCAGGATGATTAATTAAGGTAATCTCATGATTAATGAAGGTAATATCGGGATTAGTTAAGGTAATCTCTTGATTATGAGAACCTCTCATACCCAACATCTCGAGGATTACAAGAGGGTTAATTAAGGTAATCCCATGATTAAGGGACAGATTAACTAAGTTAATTTGCGGGATCAAAATTCTATGAGATCCACTACTATGATCTCTCTTGATTAAATCTAAAGGCTATCATGTTTTCTTTCACATTTCTAGTGTGATAGTGACAAGTTTGAGGATCGGACGATGGATATTGGACCGTCGATCAATGGATTGATGGTTCTCATCACAGCGGGTCTTGGATCTCGACGAGTCTTTCATATTGGGAGTTGTATTATGTCTCGAGGGTTCGACGCCGAGATACATCATTCTGACATGAGGTCCACCCACGAGATGAAACGTGGAGGATGAGGTTCCAACATGTTCCAAATTTTGTGGTGGCCTGCAACGAGACTTGGGTTTAGTTAAAATAAGATCGATGGTCTAGATTGGATATACAATCCAATCAACGATCGATATTACATCGTCCATAGGGACTTTCCATAAGCACCTCACACTCAAAAACTCTTGATGCCTGAGATTACGAGATAACTAACTAAATCAATCCTGGTAATTAAAAGGTGGTTGATTAAGTTAATCTTGGGTTTATTAATACATATATAAATATATGTATGTGTATATGTGTGTGTGTGTGTGTAAATATACACATAGGGAAAATGAAGGAAATTATACTTCCCGACCTTCGTATTTTTTAAATATAATTCACATTACTAGGAAATCCACCTTGAGTGCAGAACGACCTGCGCAGAGAAAAATTCTCAAACCCAAGAATTTTGGCAAGGCTTATTCCCTTGCACAGAAGAAGACGAATTTGGGGCCAAACAAAGGAATAAAAGAAAAGGGAAATGCAAGTAGAGTAATTGAGATCTACACATGTGGGTCTTTATCAACCTAGGTTGTTATCAGTTGTATCATAGATATTGTAGAAATAGACCCTTGGGAGCCTCACTGTGAAATATAAATAACTACTAACAGTTATTCTTCTAGAACAAGGACAATTAGAAAACCATCAACATAATATGATTCCATTTTCATATTCCATATTTCCCAACCATCCAAACAGTTAAAATAACTATAACAAAATTCTCCAAATAACTAGTACATGAATTTCTTTGCTATTAGATAAACTTGTTATAGTAATACAATACACAAAAAAACACTTATCTGATGTTTAGAAAATTCTGGCAATTGTTGAAGGGTGTGCCACTTTCCACCCAACCATAGGTACAACTACTCATGGTGTTTTCTCAGCTGGCCACCCACTAGCCAAAGTATGATTCCATGAGAGAGATCTCTTCTTCTACTCAGTAAACAACAAGGGATGAAGGTTGCTTTCCTTCTCCCATAGGAACTTGGCAACCCAAAATACCACTTACCAAGCAAGGGGCTTGTTATGATTTCTCACTCAATCACTCAAATTCTCTGCAGCCTGTTTATTGGCTTGTTTAGAAGGCACTTCTAGTGGTTCATGAACCTAGAACAATTATGTTTTTAACAGTTCTCTTCATAACCCAAGAGATTCACATGCTCTTTCTTTTCCCAGCATGGCCTTTAGACCCATTCATGTGTATCTTCTATCTTTGCCCACAACTTTTTCTCTTTTTCTTTCCTTCTCCAGTAATATTTTGTGGGTACAATCCCCAATTCACAGGTCAAATCAAGAAACTTCTAGATTGGGTACCCTTCCCATCTCCTCATTGATTCTTGAGGAAGACTTCCCAACTACTAGTTTGACTGGTAATTAAATTATTTTGGACAGAAGACTATTATGGGTTTGAGCATTTAAATCCAGCAGAGTACTTCCCTAGCAGGAGTCATCTCAACCATTATTGGTTCCCCTCACCATTCCCTCTCATGACATCATACACCATTCCCTAGAAGGAATACATCGACCTATCTCCAAATTCTTCATATTGAGGCATTGACCAAGATGAGTCAAGTTAAGGTCTCTTTCTTTCTATTTCTCTCTGCTAAGTAGTTCATTGGCTCCAAATAAGATGTAACATGGAAAGGTGTATGCATATGTAATTTCATTTTCATTTCCACTATTTAAGCATTGTTCGTCTTTATATGATTTTTTTTGGTAGGGAAAAGGAATGTTGTCTCTAATTATAACCATATTGTCCCATAGATAGTTCAATCTTATGCATGTTTTGATAAAATCTATCTCTTTCATGCATGCAACAACTAACAATGTAACATCTTTTTACAATGTTTTTTCTCAAAAAATTGCTCCATCATGAATATCATGTTGATTTGTTTTCTCCCTTAATATTACAAATTCTTGCAATACTCAACTAGAGAAGTAGTTTGTGTTTGTTTAATAATACATTTTCCACCCATTGTGCTAACTTGAAGTTTAGATAGGCATTTGCTAACCTACGTGGACTTTCTTATGAGTGTTATTTTCTTTATATCTAATAGTTTTTTTCCATTTGGGTTTCCACAGGCTTATCCGTGACTACATCCCTGTTTCAATTTCATTTTCAAAGCCATGGATTTTTATTAAATATTTATAGTTTGTTTCATTATCCTCTATTTTCATTTTCAAAAAATCATCGTTACTATAATTTAGGTTACAATGATTGAGCCCCCATAAAAGGATCATAAAGAACTTAGTTAATGAAGAAAACTAATTTTCATCGAGATTCAAGACAAGCTAGTATTAATTAAGTTCCAAAGATATGTAAATATAGAAATTGTGGACCCTATCGGGTGCTAATATAGGCCTAGAGTCAATTGAAGGGAAGAAAAACTTATCAGGTGCTAATATAGGCCTAGAGTCAATTGAAGGGAAGAAAAACTTGATTAGATTAGCTGGGTTGAAACCAATCAATGTTGGGTCAGTTATAAATCAAAACTTACCTAAAAAAACATTTAAATCTACTAAGAACGCATTCTATGGGGAATGCTTGCAATGATTTAAGCACAATCAACATTAAATAAAGTTCATGAAGGTATCATTAGACTACAAATTTAATCTTTCATTTTTGGGAAACTTTCGGTATTCAGTAAATGTTGGATTGATTCTTGAGAATTTTTTTTCATTGTTAATTCACCATATTTTTGGAAATTTATCCCACCTTTTTTCCTTTAAAGAATCTTTCAATTTTTTAGTTTAGAAATAATATATACATTGTGGTATCCATACTGCAATATGGATCTAATTTGTTATATTATTTCATCATATTCTTGGAAATTTATCCCACCCTTTTTCCTTTAAAGAATCTTTCAATTTTTTAGTTTAGAAATAATATATACATTGTGGTATCCATACTGCAATATGGATCTAATTTGTTATATTATACTAACTCTAAGAGACATCTTTTTAGTTTAGAAATAATATATACATTGTGGTATCCATAGTGCAGTATGGATCTAATTTGTTATATTATACGAACTCTAAGAGACATATGCAATAGAATAGTTATATATGATCTCTACCTAGATTATTCATCTCTAGGGCCAAAAATTATGAATGGGTCATGGTTGGTTGATGACATCAAGCATAATAAGTGGTGTGCTTACAAGACTAGCACATCATCCAAAAATCCAAGCCAGGATAAAAGATTTTTTCATGCCTCGTGCATTTTTGTTTAAAGATGTGTTTCTACTCTTTTATGTGAATGAAAGACAATATATGAATGTGATATGATTTCTATTGCTATGTGGTTGAATTACCGTTGAGACTACCATTTTAATTTCTAGAATATATTGCATTTGAAGTAGCTTATTCTATTCATCTACAAAGTTCTTGGAAATTAGGACTACCACATTCCATGTTCAGGGTGTCTTGTTCGTTGTAGACGTTACTTTGATGCAAAGATACCAGAATATTTGAATTAATAGAAAGTCTTAATCTCTTTGTCTACATCCAGAGTGGCTTACATTTTCTTGGGATAAATTCTATACTACTGAACCATTTTTGTTACAAGGATATTTTATTTAGCAACCACCTTAACCTTTTTTCTTCTTTTGAAAAAGTTGAATAATACTTTTAATCCTAAATTATTTTATATTTTAGTAAAAATTGTCATATTCTTGAATCATGAGAATGAACCTCTTGCTTCAAACAATATTCAAATTTCAAAGGCAATTGAGTGTCAAGGATTTTAAGTTTTTCTGATTAAAGCTTAACCATAATAATAGTGGAGGATTTCATTTTTTTCATTATAATAAATTTTGATTTTTCTTATTTTTGTTTTTCATATGCTAAGTACATACATTTTTTCTTTTTGGATTTCAAGTTGAAATTGCAGTTATGGTTTGATTAACATGTAACAATTCTCTTTAATATTGTGATAAATGATAGTTTATTATTTATAATGCATTAGAACATTAAATTGATATTACAACACATAAAAATTGGTGTTATGTCCTTTAGCAATGCATTGATCATTTAATTGGAGCACAACAACTGCTTTTGGTGGTTGAAATAGCCTAAAAATGATTTTTTCCTCTACTAAGATGCGTTGTCCTAGATATGAACTTGTCAGAGTGGAGATAAATTAGATGGATGAAACGTTTGAAAGATCAGGAAGGAATTCAGTCAATGACCTTTGAAATAGTTGGACACTACAATCCTTCTTGTTATTGAGTTTGGGGAGACAAATTTTATGTAGTAATGGATCAGTTGAAAACTTAGTACTATACTATGTGTGTGTGTGTGTGTGTGTGAGTGTGTGTGTGTGTGTTCGCACGCAAGAGAGCATGCACACACACACACACTTATTCAGATTATATATGTTTGTACTTGATTTTATGTATAGTATTTTTTAAGGAAAGTTTACATGTTTATAATTTAATCTCCTTCCAAGTCACATGTATGCCATTTCTATTTATTGTTTAAGTATATAATTGTATATATTTGTTTTATTGATATTGAATTATCTTGACATTATACAAATTGTACAATGACACTATACCAATTCATAGCATTTAATAAATTATTCACATCATATAAATTTATATTGAATAATAATGAATAAAAAAAAAATGAATATGAAACTTCTAAACTACTAATAAATATAATGAACCAAAATAAATATAATGATTATGCAACTACAAAATATACTACAAATTGGTGACAATTAACAACTAATTAATCTAGTAAATATACTACAAATTGATGACAATTAATAGTTAATTAAATTAGTAAATATACTACAAATTAATGTGAATTAATGACTAATTAAAATAGAAAATATATTACAAGCTAACAAATCAAATCAATCAATTAATAAATACTTCTAACATTTAGTTATGTTATAAAGGATTGCAAATATAACACTATTAGTCATGTCCCCAAAAATAATAGTTTATACACATGTTTTACTTGTTTTTTGTGGTCATAAATTAACCAATTTGTACTAGTTCTTGATTCCATATGGAACTAGAACCAAGATATGTTGCATTTGCTAAGTTATATATCCCCCAATTATAGAGGGAATTCTTTAAGGGTTCATAAAGTTTTAAGTTTCCTAACTATCCCATCCAAGGATTCTCCCCTATTCTTATTGTGTTTCCTCTTCCTGCCTTCCAAACCAATGATCCAAGTGGATATTGGTGACCACCCACCTATTACAATTCACTCCTCTTGATAGTTTTTAGTTCGACACGTTCTTCTATAATTATTTGTAATTGTGGGTTCTACAATTCTAGGGGTTGTCTAAATCCCTACACAGCTTCCAGGAGGATATTGGTGGCCGCCCACGTAATACAACTAGCTTAGTTTGGAATTTTTCATGTTAGTACATATTTATGTTCTTCCAAGGCCATTTTGGGGCCCTAAATAGTGTTTTTTAGGCTTTCCACAGTCAAACTGTAGACGAAGTCAGATTTTGATGGTGCAATGTGTACTTCTTGAAAATAAATTTCCAACGGGTTATCACGCACCTAAAATGGAGGTCGTATGCAAAATTTATGACCACGGGAATTTGAAGTATCAACTTACCCATCCGGGCCCACATAACTTTTAACGTTTCATCTCCTAGGGTTAGGTTTTTTTATGTCTAGGATTTTGGAATTCATGAGTAATGTTAAAAAGGCCTCTGAAGCTTCATTGAAATCATTATGCTCAGACGGATGCGCATAGAAGCCACATCATTTCTCAGAGATAACTACCACCATTCAAGCAAGTTGTTTTTAGTTCTACAGTTTTACAGTTTCGGCCTATTTTATTTATTCAATAGAAGTTATTTTTCACTAGATATTTTTTGTTGTTCTCTGTATCTCTATGTTATTGTATTCATTCTATTATTCATTTTTTTCTGCTCATAAATCCGGATTAGTGGTATCAGAGCGGTCTGCTCTTCATTTATTTTTCTTCATGCATGTCCTCGACAAGATCAATGTACAAGAATTTGGGACTCGAACCAGTTGAGACTTTGCAATATCGATCGTGTTGATCCTAACAACAACCCATGGGGGACGAGAAGAAAGATGATGGAGCAGGAGATCCTTTTAAAATGTTGTTGGAGGAATCCCTTGCGCGACAAAGGAATGAAATGATGGAAAAATTTGCACAGATCCTTCGGCAGATGCGCATAGGAGATGCATCTTCATCAAGCAGCCATGAAACCCCCTTCAAGGTACAAGTAATTTTTTTTATTTTATTATTTGAAGGATTGATAGATGTAGATGTTGTAGATAAATGGTTAAATCTGCTCGAAGGGTAATTTTCGGTCCATAATTTTTCTGACAAGGAAAATATTACTTTTGCACTTCTCAAGTTCATCCCCCATGTCAAGGACTGGTGGGATACTTACTCTAAGCAAAGGGCCATAGAGGAATCTGCAATATTTTTGGTCGGCCCCACATGGGATTCCTTCAGGGATGCCATTAAAGAACAATACTACCCTGTTGGAAGCTACGAAGACCAATACACAAGATGGACCACACAGTGTCAGGAAAGGGACCAGACAATACCATATTTCACCAATATTTTCCATACCCTGCACACCAAATTGGGTATCAAAGACTCTTAACAAAATATGGTGCTCAAATACCGCAGTTTTCTACATAGATACATTCAAATAGAAATGGACTTTCTAGACATCGTATCATTAGGTGCAACTTATAGATATGTTTTCAAGATCAAGTATAAATTTAAGCAGAAGAGGAGAGAGTTTGGATCCACAAACTCCTCACAGTAGAAGTAGGGAAATGGCAGCCCCAACCCACAAAACAAGGGACAAATCAAATATGGACACTCTCAATATAACTAGTCCAAGCCACAACACAAGAAGGGTAATGAGAAGTCGAAGAAGGACATGGGAAAGTGGTGTGAATACCATAAAATCCCTTGGCACAACATTGAAGAATATTGCTCCAAGCAGTCACTAGTGGTCGAGTTGAAAGATTCTGAGTCAAAGGTAGATTGTGACTCCGAATCAAATCCAGAAGGAGGGATGCGAATTATCGATGTTGAACCTAGCACCAAAGTCCAGCCAAGCGAACTAGAAGAACCATAGGAAGGGGAATGCCTCTCTCACTCACAGATGTGGGTAAAGGGGGCTCTGCTTCATTTCATTGTCGATAGCGGCAGTCAAAAGAAACTGATCTCAACAGAGGTCGTCAAGCCATTGGACCTGTCGATGACACCGCACCTGCAGCCCTACACCATCGTTTGGATTCGCTAAGGAAGAGATCTTCACGTCAGCCAACAGTGTCGTCTTCCATACAACATCAATCCCTTCAAAGACCAGCTATTGTGTGATATTTCTCCCCTTGAAGTTTGTGATGTTAATTTAGGACATCCATATTTGTGAAAGCGACATGTTGTGTATGAGTCTAGACCCTGCATTTTTATTATTACTTTGGGTATACAATTGTACAGGATACCAGAGGTAGCGTCGCCTACCGATATTTCTTAATCTTTGATAAGCATTGCAGTAAGGTCCTTTCATAGACTGGGAAGCTTGTCTTCTTTGTGATCTGTGCTCATAGTAAGCAGAAGGTCGTCACCACATCCGTGGCCTCTACAAAAAACCTCTCTTTGTAGAAGAAACAAGTGGACGAGATCGTGGAAGAGTACAGAGACATATTCTCCTCACCCATCGAGGTACCGACACACTGTCAAGTCAAGCATCCAATTGATCTAACCCCTAGTGCACCTCTTCCTAATGGACCAGCCTATCATCGCTCGTTGATGGAAAATGATGAAATCAAGCATCAGATCCAAGAGTTGGTTCAAAATGGGCACATCATACCAACTCCTCCTCTTGTGAAAGCTCGATTGTATTTGTGTAGAAGAAATACAAGACCTCACAAATTTTCATTGATTACAGAGCATTAAACAAAATCGTAGTCAGGAACTGATACCCAATTTCCCAAATTGATGACCTTCTTAACCAACTCAAGGGGGAAAAGTTCTTTAGCAATATTGACCTAAATTATGGCTCCCACCAAGTTCCCATCGAACCAATTGATGTATGGAAGACAAATTTCAAATCTAAAGAAGGTCTCTTTGAATGGTTGGTCATGCCCTTTGGCTTAACAAATGCACCAACCACTTTCATGAGGTTGATGGATGATGTATTGAGACCCTTCACCAACAGTTTTGTGGTGGTATATCTAGATGACATCCTCATCTTCAACAGAACTTGGGAGAAGAATATGCAGCATATTCAACATATTTTGAGCACTCTGCAGAAACACAAGCTATATTCCAACTTGGAAAAATGTTCCTTTGGCATGAAAAGGGTCCAATACTTGGGATACATTATTGATGAGCATGGGGTACATGTGGATCCAAATAAGATCCAATTCATTCATGATTGGCCAACCCCGACCAAACTAACCAAGCTTCAGATCTTCTTGGGAATTGCCAACTTCTATCGACGGTTCATGTTGGGATTCGCCTATATTGCATCGGCCCTCAGCCAAGTGACCAAGGGCGGTGGCAGGGAAAATTTTGCATGGCGGAAGGAATAACAATGAGAATTTGATGATCTGAAGCATCACTTTTGCTAAGCTCCAGTACTCTCCTTACTCAATATGCAACAACCATTTGATATTGAGATTGATGCATTTGACTATGTTGTAGGCACAATTCTCACTCAGCACGGTCATCTAGTAGCATACCATAGTGAGACATTCTCAAAAACCGTCTGGAAATACCCCACCTATGACAAGGAGAAGTATTCCATTGTGCAATCCTGTTGTCAATGGAAACATTACATTCTGGGAAAGGAGACAATCATCCACACTGATCATAATCCTCTGTAGTTCATATAGACACAAGGGAAGTTGCAAAATGACCGCCATCAAAAGTGGTCCACATACCTGCAATAGTTACATCTTGACATCAAGTATATGACAAGTAGCACAAATTATTTCACTGACTGCCTCAGTCGACCTCCTTGCACTCACCACCGTGCTCCATTTATGTGGGCATGAGGCATCTGAGTTGCCCCAAATTTATCAACGAGATCCTAACTTTTCCACCACCTATCAACTCTTCGGTACAGGCATGAATGTCACAGATTTTTACATTCAGGATGAACTATTATGCCATTTGGGCCATATCTTTGTTCCCACAAGTGAGCATGCAAAGGTGATTTGGAAGGCTCACTACTGTTGGATGGCGAGACATTTTGGCATGGATAAAACTATGTCCATTCTACAGAAACATTTTTATTGGTCAAAACTTTGATGGGATATCAACAAGTATATCATATCTTTCATTGCTTGTGCCATTTCCAAGCCAACCATCAAGAAGCAAGGCTTATACACCCCTCTTCCTACTCTTGAGAGGCCTTGGGAATCCATCTCTATGGATCACATGCCTGGTCTTCTGTCCACCTATTAGCACTGAGATTCACCCTCATATTGCAAGAGGATAAGCCCATTACCCATCAGAATGTTTGGTGGATGTTGGTTTTATGAGTGGAGGTCAAATGGAAAAAACTCAGTACAAGAATGATTTTAACACAGAAACTGGACAAGCAATGCATAGGGAAATGAGGTCCTCATTAACTTCAGTCAGTGGTTTAGAGTTAAAAATTAGCAGAGGGGAGACTTAGTGAGAAAGGTGGACAAGAATACCATGGGCATCCGGCTTTCAAGCAGCTTGGTGAAGAAAAAACTCAAGCGCAAGAGCACTTTTGAACTCGAGTTTCAGACACTGAAATATGTCACAGTAGCATAATAATCAAACCTGCATCATCATGCTACTACAACAACTCATCTGGATCCTCCATGCATGAGCATTTCAGCATAAGGGAACATATGATAACAAAGGGAAAGTACTAGAACAGGTCACAACAACATTATAATCAAACCTACATTACAATACAACTACAACCCTCGACTGGATCCTCCATGCCCGAGTGTTTCAGCACAGTTTACACAAAGAGATGAAAGAAGATGACTTCTATTAATGCGAAAGTCTCAAGTTTGATACATAGCCAGAGAACAATTATGGCATAAAAAATTACATAGTAGGGAGCTCTTCTCAACCATTCGACCACCTTAACAAAATCTTGAACTGATCTATTTATACTCTGATCAGTCCACAACTACTTGGAGTGTGATCTGGACACCCATTCACGGCTTTATGTCTGTACATCCTTCTGTCAGACTATGTGTGCTCAGATCAGCATGGTCGTGTAGGAAAAATCGTCCATAGGGGTACCTCGAGCTGACAGTTTTGTCTCCATGGTCAGACCCTCCATGCTTTCTATTTATGGACTAAGCCAAGGTTTCAACTACAATTGATATCTCCTCGGTTTCAACACAAGGCCTGATACCCAGGGGGAGGCCACTTGCTGTGATTAGGTATGACATTGAATGAGCATGTGAATTCGGAGTTGTTGAAAGCAATTTGGAACCATATTGCTTTTGAGCCCGAATGCATTGCCTTCCGCCACGTCGTTCTCCCCAAAAACCGCGGTTTAGATTTTGGCCCACTCAAAGATTTTAACGTCTGAGCACATTAAGGCCCCGAAATGGAGTGCGGTCATTGGTCTGGCCCCAATCTAAGAT
This sequence comes from Picea engelmannii, assembly GCA_009831015.1. Lineage (NCBI taxonomy): Eukaryota > Viridiplantae > Streptophyta > Pinopsida > Pinales > Pinaceae > Picea > Picea engelmannii. Next base: position 1,243,728 of record ML777530.1, on the reverse strand, counting down.
CTGGGAAGTCCCACTATTTTAGATCCACCTCTAAAGCTTTGCTTTCCCGCCAACTTTAGAAACACTTTAATTATTCTTGGGGAAGGAACTAATTTTGGTGCTAGCAAGATTTGATGTTGATTAAGAATATTTCTCGGAGAACGAATTACTGAAGCTGACATGGTGACCTAACATCACTGTGTTGATGTATCGCGGAAAGGAGGATGACACACGTCACTTGAAAACAAGCGGATGATACACCCAAATGTGCCTAAAATGAGTGCCATGTGTCAGCGCTAGACGGATGCCATGTGTCTCTAACAGATGACGATCATGTGTCGGAATTGAAACCCGCAGCAAAAACAATTTGAGAAATTGCAAATAAGGAAGAAGAAAGAATGCAGAAGCTCTGGAGTCCGTAGCAGATCTGAGGTGTTGGATCTGGGAGGACATGTGACAGAAATCTATGCACTCTGCAAGAATATGCTCTGAAGGAAACCAAAAATAGAGGAGCCCAAACTCCTGAACCCTGAAATGGTGAAGAAAATCATGACCATCTGTTGGAGACTAACATGTGATAGAGATCCATGTATTTAGGTGTGAGAGGAAAGAGGATATGTTGACCGAGAGTTGTCTAAAGCGCCCAAGAGAAACAAAGCTGAAGCCCTGGCCATTAATGGCATAGACACACGGTAGAGATCTATGCACTCTGGGAAAATCACTTTGAAGAAAATCGAGAGGAGAAGCACCAAAAATTCTGAAACCCAAACTCTGAAGTAAATCATTCCCGTCCGTTGGGGAAGGACACGCGATGCTTGATCTTCAATTCTGGGGCTTCTTTCTGGCCCTAAACTTCTCACAACTTTATAATTTTGAATGCCTAAGGGCCACTAATATGAACTTCACAGGGGATCTCCATCATTGAAAACTGAACCTACCTGTTTACTTGATTCGAGTCCATAATTGATCTCTTTGAATGTTGCGCTTTGTGGCCATGGTTGTTGCCTGTGTAAAAAAATACTTGGACAACTTGTTGTGGGCTCGGGAAAACATAATGACCAGTAATTGAAACAAAAATGGTGACGAGTGTTCATCCTTCGATAAAAATAGGAAAGCTTCGGGCCGAGACTTATTCAGGTAAGACACCAAGGGAAACCAGGTTGTTAAACAAAGAGGGAAAAATGACTTTACCAGTCGGAGGGAAAGGTTTTAGGACCTGGTCCGAGAAAGAGAGAGAGAGAGAGATGGGGCAAGGATAAAGACTTGTGTATCAACAACAAACACCTATGACCCTTGACAACTTCATGTGATAACCCCACCAATCAAGGCAGTGATTGTGTATTTGTGGTGGTTGATCAGTTTTCAAAGATGGTCATTCTCACAGCCTATGAGAAGAGAATCATAGCGAAAAATACTGCCAAGATATTATTCAAATGAGGGTGGGTCCATTTTTTAATACCACAAACCATCATCTCCAATCGGGACAGTAGGTTCCTTAGCACAGTTTGGTTGAGTCTCTGGTCACTGTTGAACACCAAGCTCACTAAATCCACTCTCTTCCACCCTAAAACCGATGGCCAAACATAGGTCGTCAATTGGATGATTATGCACATCCAGCACATGCATAACTCTAAGAATTTGCATACATGGGATGAGAGTCTTCCCTATGTTCAACATAGCTACAACATGGCTCTCCATAGCTCCACCGGCCATAGCCCCTTTCAGGTTGGGTTGGGATTCCAACCCATTGGTCCCATTGATGTTTCAATACCTCTTGCAACCACACAGACAAATTCTTCCCATGTTCAGTCTGAAGCAGACAAAGCCACCAGATTCATTGAACAGATTCAGCACATTCGCCAACAAGTCCATGATATTTTGCAGAAAGCCAATGCTAAGTATAAGCAGCGCCATGATCAACATTAGGCACCATACAAGTTTCAGGTGCGAGACAAGGTCTAGTTACATTTGCAGAAAGAACACCTTACAGGGCCCCATCGGAAGCTCCATCCACTTCCTTATGGGCCTTAAACTATCACCAAGGTTGTGGGTGACAATGATTTTGAGCTCAACACTCCCCCCTTCCTTGGATTACACCCAGTGTTCAATGTGGACCTCCTCCGGCCATATTTTTCACCATTATTGGACACCTCGGAGATCGCAGAATAGTTGACACCAACAAAGCTCAACCCCGACTGCATGGAACATGCATCCAATGATCATATAGTTGACACACAAGTCAAGGGCACTCACTAGCAGAGGATCTAGTTTATCGGGTTGTCAAGGAAGGGAAACTCATGCACCAAGGAAAGTGGCTCACCTAGAGCCAAATTCAACTAAAATTTCCTCACCTAATGGGGGCACTCAATGCAATGGATACCATTGCTTCCTAATGGGGGAGGAATGATCTAGGTGGATATTGTTGGCCACCCACCTATTCCAACTGACTCCTCTTGACAATTTTTAGTTCAGCACATTCTTCTATATTTCTTTGTAATTGTGGGTTCTACACTTACATAGTTGTTTGAATCCCTACATGGCTTCTAGGTGGATATTGGTGGCTTCCCACCTAATCCAACTGGCTTATTTTGGAAGTTTTCATGTTATTACATCTTTCTGTACTTCTAGGGTTGTTTTGGGGCCCTAAACAGTTTTTTTTTTCTTGCCACTATCAAACTATAGACGAAGTTAGAGTTTGATGGCATAATGTGCAGTTCTCTAAAATACCTTTCCAACGGGCTATCATGTGCATGAAACAAAGGTCGTATGCAAAAGTTAAAACCCCAGAAAGTTGAGGTACCAAATTACCCATCGAGATCGACATAACTTTTGGTGTTTCATCTCCTAGGGTTAAGTTTTTGGATGTCTAGGGTTTTGGCGTTCATGAGTAATGTTAAAAATTCCTATGGAGCCTCATTTTGATCATTCTTCTTAGATAGATGCATGTAGCAACCACATCTCTTCTTAGAGATAGCTACCACCATTCGAGCAAGTTGTTTTTAGTTCTGTATTTTTACAGTTTCAACCTATTTTATTTATTCAATAGAATTTATTATTCATTGGATATATGTTGTTGTTCTCCGTATCTCTTTGTTATTGTATTCAGTTTTTTATTCATTTCATTTCACTCATAAATCCAGATCAACCAAACACTTACCAAGAAATGGAAGTGATTTTACTAAATATTTCAAAGATAATTGAAACGCCTCCATCAACCTTTACTTATTTTCTAGTCTTGAGTCCTCCATTGATCCTAGAGCTATGTATTTTACAAATATAGTTTTTCCCCAAATACCTTCATTTTGCATCATCCTCCATAATACTTTTGCAACTAAAGCACTTCTTCTTTATTTTTCTAACATTCTTTTAGGAGTATGGGTAAGAGATAGTCAATGTACAAGTATCCCTCCAAGTACTAAATCCACTAAGGTCAACTCACCTCTCCTTGATTAGCACCTATAGCACTAGTTATTTATTATACCTTCAATTTTTTCATAAGACACAAATAATATTTAAATTTTTAATCATTCAATTAGAGGTGAAAACCAATATTTTACCCCATTGTCAAAGGCAAGGGAGTAAAAAAACATATTGGTACAAACTATCATTCCCGCTCTTTCCCAAGTGCATTTAATAAAATAGAGGACTTGTGAACATTCACTTCCATCCTTGTCACCTTTCTACATAGATTGATGATTTCCTTAGACTTATATGATTCCCTAACTATTCATAAACCAAATTATATAATCACATCATCTACAAATAATAAGTGTGACAATGAAATAGAATTCCCCATTTTGAGTTCTTTAATAAAACATTATATTTTAGTTGTTTTTACCATCTTGATTGAACCTTCAACAACCAATAGAAATAGAAAAAGTGACATTGCAAAACCTTGCTTAAGGCCCATGGTAGCATATAAGAATTGGAAATTGAAGCATTTATCAATAGTAGTGTAAACAAAGTTGAGGCTAGGCACCACATTATCTAGTTTACAAATTGAATCTCATCCCTATCGAAATCAATATTAATCTAAGATATAACCAACTAACTTTTTCATAAGATTTAGCCAAAACTAAGTTCATCACCATTGTTGGAAGTATTTTTACCTTAATTGTCAATTAACCTTCTTGTGTGGCTCTAATTGTATCATGAATTTTTCAATTGTGGAGAAATTCAAACTACTCTTTTGATATAAAATCATAGAAACCTTTAAGTTTTTTTCCCAATATCTTTGTAATAATTCTATACATTGGATGACAAAACAAGATTGGCCTATAGGAATACAAAATTTATGGATCAATTTTCTTTGGAATTAGAGCTAAGCATGTTGCATTCATAGCACTAAATACTTTCCATGAAGCTCTTCAATTCTTATATTACTCCTAATAGTTCTTCCTCCATAAAATCATAGAAGCTCGGACAAAATTCTAGTGTTCAACAATTCAGACATGAGATCTTTTCTTTTTTAAGAGAATTTAAGACTCATTTAAGTTCATCCTTACTTATTTGGAATTAGAGCTATGCATGTTGCATTCATAGCACTAAATACTTTCCATGAAGCTCTTCAATTCTTATATTACTCATAATAGTTCTTCCTCCATAAAATCATAGAAGCCCAGACAAAATTCTATTGTTCAACCATTCAGACCTGGGATCTTTTCTTTTTTAAGAGAATTTAAGACTAATTTAAGTTCATCCTTACTTCTGCAACTAGATCCTCATTCTTTTGCTCATCAATCAGCATTGGGAAAATGGAATCTACTTTTAGAATCTATGTTATGTTGAACCTTGGAGGCTCTTGAAATATGATTTTAAAATATTATACTCCTTATGCAATTTCCAAGAAAAATATAACCTTTGGACCTCCCTTCTTCCTATCTCCCATATTGTATGTATATTCTTCCTATGTTTTTCATAATTGTAGATGAATATTTTATTTCCATCCCCTTCTTCCAACCAGATAGCCCTTCTTTCCAAGCTGCACTCTACTTCCTTTTGTTCCAACAACTTCCTTTTTACTCCCTCTATTATCTTTAATTTTAAATTGTCTTCATGTGTAAAGTACCTCATTTGTTTACATCTTCTAAAAAAAGCTATGTTGCGGACTGCGCCCTAAGGTTTGAGATCTCTCGTATCCTCCTTCTAGTGTTTCAATGGATCCTTCTGAGGGAGGGGATCTAACTCCGGTATCCTCATACTCGGACCTGCGGGCCTTCCAGTCCTTAATTTCTTCCAATGCTAAAACGCATAGAGAAAACCCGTTGCATATTGTCAAAAAAGCGATAGAAACACCCAAGGCGGTTGTTCATGCTCCTTCAGCGTGGCCTCTATCTCTTATACTGGCAGACAAAGGACTAATCAGACAGTTCACAGGACTCTGTCCCTCCAAAAAATCCATGCACCTCTGGTTGGAATCAAATTGGCACAAACTGATCCAGGGTCAAATGTTGGTGGCCTTCTGCGGTAAGGGATTATTTGCTTTCTTATTTGAAAAAAAATAAGATAGGGATCTGATTTTCTAAAGTGACCCATATTTCATGGGCGCATGAGTAATGTATCTCAATAAATGGACACCTGATTTTAGTCCAGAAAATGATATCCCTTCAACAGTCCCTGTGTGGGTAAGACTGTATTTCCTCCCTCTTCACTATTGGAATGAAGAAACCATAAGAAATATTGGAAACTCTCTAGGAAAATATATCAATCGTGTTAAACCATGAGAGGTAATTCATGCATGCGCCAGGCTCTATATGGAGGTATATTTGGAAAAAGGACTCCCATAAGCAATACAACTAAATCTAGATAACTGGTCATACATACAACAAGTATATTATGAGAAAATCCCCTTCAAATGTAAATCTTCTCATGAATATGGGAATTTTTCCAAATCCTTCCCTCAGGCCAAGGACTCTTAGGACCAAGACCTAAATAAATACCAATGGCATCAACCAAAGCGTAAAAAATCTAATGGGAAAAACCAATCAGTCTCGGTTCAAGACCAAAGAGAAAATCCCCCAGATCCAAGAGAAATACCGTCAGTATCTCCACACAAAGGAGAATCAATCCATAATCGATATGTCGGGCTCACTTTAGAAGAGAACATGAAGGATCTCAGGCAAATTCAGGAATAAAATGGTAAACAACGACAAGATGATACAGGAGAAGGGATCAAAAAAGGAAAAGAAAAAGAAACTCTGGTCATAGGTGGGAATTCCATAGAAAAAATATCCCCAAGCCATACCCCAGAGATTCCAGAATTTTTAGAAGATGAGAGGCAAGACACTTCCAAAATTGATTCTTATCTTGAGTTATCTCATCCAACCATCACAAAAAATCTAGGAAGAAAATCCCACAGGAACAAAAGAGAATCAGCTGCAAACAGAGAAAAAGAACTAGGCATCCAAAAAACAATAGAGGAAGCATTAAAAAAAGATGGTAAATCTAGGAAAAACAAGGTCGCCCATCACAAGGGAGAAACACCTCAGCCCTCCAAAGGGGGGGCATCAAAACCCACTGATAAATTATGAAAGTTGTCTCCTGGAATTGTAGAGGACTAGGGAGCACGAATAAAAAAGAAGAAGTTAGAAAATTGTTAAAAATAGAAAATCCCTCAATCCTCCTACTCCAGGAGACAAAAATGAGGGACCTGGAAACCCTCCAAGATCTTCAAAAAATATGGAAAAAAGGTGAAGGAAAATAATTCATCTCTAGAGGGGCCTCGGGAGGAATATGAACTTTCTTGAACGTGGAAGAATTCAATTTAAGAGATCAGGAGCAGTCATAATTCTGGCTAATGGTCTCCCTCATCAAGAAAAATACAGGTATGGTCTATTCCATCATAAATGTTTACATGCCAAACAATTATATGGAAAAAATTGAATGTTGAGAATCTCTACTGGATCTAGTTACTGAAAATCCCCCTAAAAACCTAATCATTGTCGGGAACTTTAATACAACCAGAGGCTTAAAGGAAAAACGAGGGGGCTCTATCGTGAGAGATCAATTCAAATAAAGAATAGGAGATCTTATCTCAGACCTTTATCTCTTCGACGTCCCTTCGGTCAAAGTAATGTACACTTGGAACAATAGAAGGGTAGGTCCAGGACACATAGCGACAAGATTGGATCGTTTCCTTATAAGCAGTTCCTTTCTGGCCCTCCTAGGAAAATCCTACTCCTCGAATCTCCCTTGGGTAGGGTTGAACCATCTCCCTATCATGATAACCTTTGAATCTAAAAAAACCTGGGGGCCCATCCCCTTCAGATTTAACCCCCTTTGGTTGGATCGGTTGGAGCTCATTCAGTCCATTTCCTAAATATGGAACCAATGGATTACAGGATCCCCCAATTATATTTGGGATTAGAAACTAAATATGGTGAAAGGCCACCTCAAATACTAGGAAAAAAAATCGATCCAAAGCAATGCTAGAGACAAAAAGATCCAACTCAAAAACCTACGGGAGGAAATGGAGACAATTGAGGTACAACAAAGTCACATCACGAGGGATCAAAAAACTCACAAGGAATACATGCAAGCGCTAGCTAAAGAAGAAATCACTTGGCGATTAAAATCTAGAAGTTTGTGGTTGAAAGCAGGGGAAAAAAATACCTCCTTCTTCCATAGACAGGCAAAATCCAGGAATTGGGCTAAGCAAATCTATGAAATCAAACCCCCAGAAGGGGAAATATTAAAAGACTTCGACCAAATCAAACAACAAGCTTCACTCCACTTCCACAATCTATACACCACAAATGGAAGAACAAAAGATGAAATAGCAGATGCTTTTCTCAGGCATATTCTAGGCAAGATAATGGAGGAAGACAATATGCATCTTAATCGACAAATTGCAGAAGATGAAATTCTAAAATCAATTGACCAATTCAACGAAGACAAAGCTCTGAGTCCAGATGGTTTCACTCTACACTTCAATAAAAAGTGTTGGCACATAATCAAGTAGGAATTCATCAGGATGATAAGATTCGTCCACAAATAAAAAAAACAGGAGGAGCCACCAACTCCTCCTTCTTAGCGCTCATCCCAAAAGAAAATGGTGCCTCTTATCTAGACCAGTTCAGACCCGTCTCTTTATGCAATATTTCTTATAAAATCATAGCCAAAATCATAGCTAACAGGTTCAATCCTCTTTTTAGATCCTTAATTCTCCCAAATCAAGGAGGCTTTGTGGCAGGCTATCAGATATGGGACAACTTTATTCTAGTTCAAGAAGCAATCCACGCCAGCAACTCTTGAGGAGAACCAGATATGGAAATAAAATTGGATATGGAAAATGTGTTCGATAGAGTAGAGCATATTTTCCTCTCTAAGGTTATGAAAAAATTTTGGTTCAGTCAAGATTTCATTTCCTAGATAGGAGCCTGCATTGCTCCTCTTCTAAATGGAAGACCAAACCCCTTATTTAAAGCCTCCAGAGTATTAAGGAAGGGTTGTCATCTTTGCCCCCTCCTATATGTGATCATGGCAGAGATTCTTAACCTAACTTTAGAGTGGGAAAGAAGCAATGGCCCAATCACAGGAATAATTGCCCAGGGGGTCAAAAGAATCAACAACTCACAGTTTGTTGGTGACACACTACTCTTGAGTGGAGTTTCAAAAATCATGGCCAGAAGGATAATGCAAGTTATAGACACTTTCCTCACAGTCTCAAGTGGGCTCTTCAATAAGGCAAAGTGTCAAATTTATGTTTGCAATGTCTCTGATGCTATCAGAGTAGGAATTTCTCAATTAATGGGATTCATCATTTCGTTGGACTGGAAATCCTTCAAATACATGGGACTTCCTCTGTGTCTAAAATCGCTTCCTAGTGAGTTCTGGAAACTTTCTTTCCAAAAGGCCAAGGAAAAGATGGAGTCTTGGGGCTCAAGATGGCTAAATCCAACGAGAAGGGTAGTCCTGATTAAATCAGTTCTATTGGCTCTTCCCCTTTTTCAATTTTCTTCCCTCCTATCTCCAAAGGGAATCCTAAAAGACTTGGCACAGCTCATTCGCAAATTATTGTGGCAAGGGGGAAAATCCAACCTCAAAAAATTCCACCTTGTGAATTGGGACACAATCACCATACCCAAAAAAAGTGGGGGTCTTGCAATTAGAGACCCCGAAGTTACCAACATAGAAATGGGATCTAAGCTTCTTTGGAGGCAAGTCATAGGCAAAAAGGAATGGTGGAAAATGGCTCTAATAAAAAAATATAGAATGGGTGGAAGAAAAAGGTTCATGGACAAAACTCTTGATCCTCAACCTGGATCACAAATATGGAAACTAATAATAGTTGTTATTCCCTTCTTTAAGGAGCACCTTTCCTAGATCCTGGGAAATGGAAAAATGATCATACTTTGGCAATACCTGATTTTGGGAGTGGATCTCAACTCCTGTAAAGAAGAAACTTGTGACCTAAAAATATGGTTGTTAGATGATCACAAAAGCACCCTCTATGACATTTCATCTTGGAATGAGAATGGCAGCTGAAAGGAATGGAATTTGGGAGTCATCCCTAATCACTTGATCAACCAAGCATAACTATTGTTCTCTTCCCTGAAAGGGGAAGCTCCTATTCTCAGAGGCATCCCAGATAGTCATGGATGGGGTGTAAATGGATAATCAGTAAAAGAATGTTACAACACGCTCCTCTCCACTCTAAGATATATCAGAACTCAACAAAATGGAAAAATGTTTGGAGCCAAGACTCTCTCCCCAAAGTTAACCTCTTCATTTGGTCCATCTCTCATGGGAAAAATATTACAGGAGAGAATCTAATGAAAAGAGTCTTCCACAACCCCTTCATCTACCCACTGTGCCAAAGAAATCAAGACAACATACATCATCTCTTATGGAAATGCCCCTTCTCGCAAATAGTCTAGAAAGTGGCCTTCAGAGATCTATCCAGAAAAATAAGATGGCCCTCTGCTCCAATCCCCAGTCTGGGGAACTGGGAAAAGTACTACCAGGGATCCTTCAGGGAAAAATCAGTCTTTAAACATATCTCGAGGGTAGTCCCCAAGTTTATATGTTGGCAGATATGGCTAGCAAGAAACAAACAAATTTTCCAGGGATCAAATCTCCCCCTCAAAGCGTTGGTGCCAAGGCCAAAATGCTCCCCTCAGAAGTTTTGAATGTTAAATATCTAAATATAGAAGCCATGTCCAACGCCCTGGAAAAATATTGGATGGCTAGTTTTAATCTTCACTCTAGTAAGACTTCAATCTCAGCGCATCGATTGTGTTGGCAGCTTCAAAAAATCCAAAAATTATATGACTAGATTCAAGAGAAACAATCCCATACTCTGTGTTTTTATGGTGCTTCAAAGGGAAACCTAGGGGAGGCAGGTGCGAGGGGGTTATCTTCGATCCCAAAGGAAAAAGAATTTTAAATTACCATTGGAATCTCGGTATGGATACCAATAACAAATTTGAGTCCTACGCCTTACTAAAAGGCATCCAACTCACTCAGACCCATCAAATTCGAGATCCGAACATCCTAGACGACTCCAAAAATATGATAAGGTTGATGTTCCATGGGACAGATCCAAAAAATTTAAGTCTAAAACGTATAATCGAACGAATAAGAATAGACTCATAGACCATTAAGATAACTTTCTATCACATTATGAGAGAACACAACAAGGAAGCAGATAAATTGGTGAATGAATCCATTGGGAAAACGCCTGGAACCTTAGGCGTGGAAGGTGTTGAAACTTTAGCCCCCCTGTTTTAATGAACCACATGATCGGGTGTCAGTCCGGGAAGGTCGGGGGAGGGGCTAGTAGGCGCCCCAACACTTTTTCAAATAGCTGGGATGCACACGTGGAAAGGGGAGGGGATGGGGTCCCTCGAGATACCAGCTTAAGTAGAGTCATGTGGATCGGGAAAGTGGATATGGGGGAGGGTGGGGTCCTCGGGGACTACAATTCATGCATAGCCAAGTAGAGGAGACAGGTGGATAGTAGAGCTGGAGGGATGTTGAATTTAAAGCATGTGGAGCAGGCCAACGCTACAACAAGAAGGTGGCGAGGGAGGACAAGTCATATTGATCACTGCACAGTGAAGGCTAATGGATTAAGTGTGGGTTTCATCATGGGCTGGGAAGATCAGGAGATCTTTCTTTCAGCATACATGGGAGCCCGAGACTTTAAGGATATGAAGCAGACAAACAAGGTGTGTGACAGCCCTACCACCCAGTTTAAGCATCAAGTTGAGGCCAGATTCATCTCCAAGTCTGGGAACATGGAGGCCGATGGTAAAGTGCACATGGAATATTTTGCGAACACTTAGGCTGGAACGATTTTTCCATTAATTGAGACACGGGAGATATTGGTTATGTCCTCATTCCTGCATGCGATAAGATGTTTTACAGTTTGGGTAAGTATTTTTTTCACCCCCTTTCGATTGTTGTCCATATTATTTCCCCCCATAGTTTTTTTCTCCTCGCCCCACCTTGTTTTTCTCGCCATGTTTTCCTTCTAGATTTTGTCTTGCCCACTCCCAGAGGGCTCAGTTGGTCCCCTCTCACCGCTCTGAGTTCTCTCTCCTTCTAGGCATGCTTCTCGATCAGAGTTTGTTTTAGATGACGACTCTTGTCTCTTGGACCCTGTCACTTCGCCTCCCATTTCTTAGCTCCTTGCCCTTCCCATGGCCTTTGTTACTGTCGGTGTCACCTTATCCTATCCACAGTCCCCACCTTTTGTTGGGGTTTTGTGGCTTCACCAATAGATTGATCACAACTCTCCCAGCACCCATAGTAATGCAGAGTGGTAAAGGTGCCTTAGCGAATTTTGGGCATTTGGACGAGGATTCAATTGAGGATGAATGCATTGGATGTAGCAAGATGAGAATTCATCTTGGAGCACTCAGCTCCACGAGGAATTTTGAGCTAGAAACTCTGTCCCAGCACAGGCATATGATAGAGAGACTCTAAGATGAGAGTTATGCGCAGAGAAGCCAGATCGAGGAACATCGCAGCAAAATGGAGGCAATGAAGCAGCAACTGGATCAGCTGGAAGGAGTGCAACACCACCCAAGCAAGCCAAAAATCCAACAGGGATCCTCTAAGAATGAACGCTCAACTTCAATGAATCAAATCCCAAACCTTAATGAGCCGCATCCAGAAGCAATTCTGGAAATTCAACAAGTCAAATTAGAGATGGTTAGTTTAACTCTGTTGTTATCATGTTTTGTTTCACGTTATGTATTAATGGTATATTCTATCGGAGGTACTCGGTGAATTACAATCACATAAGTTTTGTTAGAAAAGGAGGATGCAACACCAATTGTTATTGTTTTACACCCTCCAACTATTATAGGATCTACTCTAGATTCTTTTTCTCGAAGGTCTGTAATGACCCCTCTTTTGTAATCCAGTGCATTCGTCCACACTTTTAATATATCTTTTCCTAGTTTCTATAAATATATATATATATATATACCTTATTGTTTTCCTTCCAAACAGTAATTTGATTTGTCCCTCTATCTCTAACAACACCTTAAGCATTCTATGTCTTTATCTTGGCCCAATTTGCAACTACTTTTTTTTTAAACTTCAATTTTTCTACAAATTGGTATATAATTAACTCTGAGTTTGACACAATTTTCTTCTAGTTTTGAATAACCATGTTCCTAAAAACAAATCTACTAACTACGAATGGTTGAATTTAAAGGGTCTCAAAGGTTTATGTTTTTCTTTTTCCATTCAAAACAAAATAGGTAGTGTTAGCATGTGAGTCCCTAAATAATCACAAAGTCTAATATAACCTCTTTATGAGTTGTCATCTTTATCCTTGATGAGATTCCATCCTTATCCATTAATGAGTTGTTAGTGTGTTAGCACCCTTCAATTCATGAGGTGATTACATCCATGTATTATATATTGATATCATTAGATGAATATATTGTTAAGATGGCTAAAACATTTTCCACCAATCTTCTCATGTCATGTCTCATTGCATAGTTTAGCATGGTATCGAAGTTCCTTTAGTATTTAGGATCTATTAGTCCCATGTTAGTGATCCATGGAAGGTGAGGTGTTGTGACTCCTTCATGGTAGTGGTCCATGAGAGGTTGGATACAAGAATCCAATGTTGTAAGATCATGATGTTAATTTTCTAAGATGAGCATGGAGAAAATGAAGATTAGTTGGTACACACAAGCTACATCATCGAGGTAAGTAAGGTGCCATCATTGAATTATGGTATTCATATTAAAATTGATATTTTTTAATGTACTCTTTTAGATATAATATGTTTTTCTCTAAAATTATATGGCTTGATGTGTTTACTTATGGCATGATATCAATGTCTAAATATGCATAAAGTATCTAGTTTGAGGCTGCAACTATGGTAGCAGTAGCTTCACCAAGTGCAATCATATATGTTTATCATTGTCTTAAGATTGATATACATTTGGAGTTTCTATCTCATTGAATAATCATGAGAAAGACCAAAGCCATTGAAGAATCAACCTCCAACACTTTGTGATTAAGATTTGTTTTTCTTCAAATTTTCCTTCTTGATATTCATATCTTCTTTGCTTAAGGCCCTTGTTTTTTTTATTTTAATGAAAAAAAATGAGATGATTGGAAAGGATGTTGCAATTCAATGAAATGTGAAGTTTGTTGATGTAAACATTTGTTTCCATTCAATATTTTAAAATATTATGAGTAGGATTTTTATGGAATGAAAATTTTGTTCTATTGAAAATATTGATAGAAGTGATCTGCCTACATTGATCTTCTTAGTAATCAAGAACCCTTCTTAGTGATCTACCATCTACAAACAATAATGGTAATATAGAAGTAGATTCCTAACCTAAAAAAAACATAAATCTATGGAGTTCTAGAAGTGGAATTTGGGAATCTGGCAACAAAGGATTCATCTAGCACTCATTAAGAATTTCCTCTTACATGGATCATCTAGAGTTTTTTCAACCATATTTACAGTTTTGATGTTTCAATGAACTCCTTCATAGATTCAACAAGTTATAACATTGTAAACTCTCCTTCATTTCCAAGATTGATAGGCATATTATTGTCTCCTTCCATTAACCAAATTAAAACATCAACCATATTAGAAACATTGCAGAAGCTTCATATTTATGTTCTTGGGGTTTCGATTGTCATCGGTTCACCTCTAAGGGCCTATGAAATACGATTGTTGAAAGCATAGCCATCATCAATGTTCATCTATGGCCCATATGTATTAAATATGGGAAATATGGATATCTAACGTGTTCTACCTATGGTAGTCAAACATCAAAGTCTCTGCCTTAGGATTCCCCTCATCATAACAATTCCTCACACCAATTGGGTTGGAATTTCCCCATTATTCTTTCTTTTTAGGATGTTCAAGAGAATCTCCATAGACTTCAAATTTTTGTGTTAATAATATCCTTGCTCCAACTCTCTTGGAAAGTCCCAACATGTGCAGAATGCCAATCACATTAGTCTTTATTATATTAACATGAAAGTACTTGTAGAATATTGGAAATGCTAAGGCATGCTAGATGATATATTTGATAAACCTATATCCAATAAAGTATCTATCACATCATGTCTAATAATTTCAAAATCTGGATATGTAATCCCTATCCTAATGTTATCCTTTGGGACAAGTAAAGAAGTTATCAACACAATTACCTTGATTTTACCAGTTTCCATCAGCTAGTTTACTAAATGAGATCCAATGAAGATATAGCCTCATGTCACCAATATTTGCAACTTTTCCCCAAAGAAATTAGAGTAAGATAATGGAGAGGGTTTTGGAGGAGGCCTTGTGATTTTCTAAGAACTGATAGTTCCACCCCCATTAAAAGAAAGTGTAGCCATTGTTTTCATGCACCTATGTATGATAAACATTTAAATTTTGTTCATGTGACCAGATTTTAGAAGGAAGTAGCGAGTGAAAAATTATTACTCTCCTTCTATATGATATATTTTATTTGTTGCATTGTGCATCGGCCTTGAAAAAGGATGCAAAGGAAAATGTCAAGGCTTATTTGGTGTAAAATTAGTGATGGTTCTACTCTAGCTTACACATGCTAGGGATCCGAGTATTATTTCACTTTCTCCACATCCACCGGAGCTTCAACATATTTTTTATTCCACAAATTCACTTGTTGAACAGGTAGGTGTATAGACAACTTGATTAATATTTCCACACACAAAGGACCCCATATGAACGCAATATGGATCACTTTACATAGTAGAAAAACGATCTAACATGAGTTGGGGCCTTTGTGTTTGGGTGCTATGGTTTGAAGTGCTGAGTTGATATCTTTGTGTTTGGGTGCTATGGTTTGAAGTGCTAAGTTGATATTTGTGTTTGGCTGCTATGGTTTGAAGTGCTTTGTGAGTTGAATATTCTATGAGTGGTCATTATCTATCTTGCATGAAACATTCAAGTATAGTTTTGGTGAAAAATAAACATTATATTTTGTAATTATAAAAGAAGTTGGAGGAAAAACATTTTGTTGTATTGTTAAAGGATTTTGGAGGACATTTACAAATGTTCTAATTTGTGAGGGATCTTGGAAACTTTTGATAAAAAAGGAAAAACACTATCATATGAAAAATAGTTGAAGACTTAATGAAAGCCTATTTTTTGTACCAAGAGATTTGAAAATATTGAATTCTCATAAAAAAACATAATCATGTATTTCACTCTTAAATGTTAAGAAGTAATTGTATCAATAATAATATAAAGATCATTTTGGTGGTGGTTGTGTTTTAGATCTGGTCTGGAATCGAAATAAGGTGGTCTAAGGACATTTGTGCTCGTGTATGGTGCACGATTTGCTTGGATGCTTTTGATGCTTTGTGTCTAATATTTGACATAAATTTTTAATTAGGCAAACAAAACAAGCACACAAATTCGAGTTTTTGTGCCCTTATTATGTGGATAAACAATAATGGTGCATGTGATAGCTAAAAACATTGAAGTCCTCTCAAATGTATTGTCTTTGTAAAATGGAAAACAATTCAGTGACACAGTTGCATTAAGTGAAAATTGTAAATAAAAGTGTCCCTTCAATCAAGGTTGAGTCATTCATTTTTAAAAAGGTTAGAATTGAGAACACTTTCAAAGTAAAAAATCAATTGTCAAAATTGTCAAAAAGGACCTACCTAAAATTGAATAAGGAGGTCCTTTTCATCAAAGTCTAATCATTGTATAAGAACACTAGGGTGCATTTTTGACACCCCGAGATTGTTACAATCAAGTGAACATGATACATAATAAAACAAATAAGTAAGTGATTGTGAAAGAAAAACAAGTACAAGTGAGTGAGTACAAATAACCACGCCACAAACACAAAAGCAACTTCAAGTGAGAACAACACAATTATTAATCTAAAATGGGTAAAGGAAGAAAGTGTTTGCAAAACACCACTCTAGAAATCAAAGAACTACAAGACTCCTTACATGAATGGGATAATTGGGTTGTTGATCTTCATAGATAGTAGGATATAAATGATAAATTGATTGAAGCACTTCAACTAAAATTAATTGAAAAGGAACATAAAATTATAGCAATGAAAATTGAAAACATGTTTGATGTAACTTGTGACACAAATGACCAAATGAAAATTGTTATACAATTTGTGACAAAAATGAACTAATGTAAATGGTTGATGTTACTTGTGACACAAATGACCCAATGGAAGTAATTGATATAGATGAAACAAATGAGATGATTCATGATTCCTTAATTGATCATGACAAGGAATCAGTTATAAACAATGAATTGATGAAGATAAGTTTTGAAGATGGGTCACAAGCAGAAGCATGGACTAATACCAAAAGTAGTATCAGTGAATGTTAAATTGTATTTTGTTTTGAATTTATAATAGAAAACTATCATCAATTCACAAAATAACATCAAGTACAGAATGATCTTTCGAATCCTATCATCAAACTTTGGGAAGAAATCTATGACAACAAAATAGAACATGAGTCGGACATTATATTGAAGTTATCTTTCGTATTATTGATTATTCTAGACCAATCCACTTGCAAAGTGCATGATTCCTTCAAGGAGATTCCACCTCACATGTTTCAGTTAAACATCTAATTGACCATATGGAGACCAATTTCCTTAATCTCCATCTATGTCTTCATTATGGAAAGACAAATCATCATTCAAACAAATGTCTAAAGAAGAAGAACGTTAAAAATCAAATATTTCATTATGGTTGGATAAATTCTTGGTGATGGAATCTACAATTCAATAATTTCATAAGTCTTACCATCGAGTTCAAACACAAGTAAATACATATTTGAATGGAGAAGTTACAAAAGGAGATGGATTTCAATCAATTGTTACATATGATAATTTTGGGCATGTAGAGGGCCCAATTCAAATTGAAAATTGAGTCCATCACTCCAAAATGGTACTCCCTTGTACCTTAAACCTTAAAGGGGGGAACTACAAAAATGAATTGAAAAAGGTACGCTCTTGCACCTCAAAGGGGGGGGGGTGTACATTCATGAAGTAAAAAGATACTCTCTTGCACCTCAATGGGGGTAGTACATTGATCAATTGAAAACTGTTAGTGGTCAACAAAAAATACCATATGCATGGCTTCAATTAAAATTGGTTAGTGGTTAACCAAAACCACCATAAACAGTGATGAAAGAGCTATTGAAGAATCCAAAATATCAAGATTATATTTCTTCAAAAATATTCTCTCCTTGCACCTGACAGGGATGAATATCGATGATGATAGTCATCCTTTAAGTTTTCAAATCATATCAACAAAATTCAAACAGAATTTGGGAATTCCAACATGGAAACATGTCTCCTCAATAGGTTATCTACAATCCAATCAACTTCAACCAATATCAACAAATCAACATATTTGGGAAATATTTAGTATGGAAACCTCTCATTTATCTTAAACTATTCATTGGTATATTGTTCAACAACTAATCATGTCTAAATTTAGAGAGCACTTTGGTGATCCTATTTGTTCATTGATAGTTGAATGTTGATTTTATCTTTTCACTAATTAGTAGAAGATGCCACTTCTTATAGCTTAATTATTTAGTAAATGATCAAATTATCATTTAATCGGGAAATGTTCATACATGGTAGCTATCCACTTCCATAATTTCTTCTCTCTTTCAAAGTTCATTTTAGATGAACCATTCAACATACAAATATGGTATTTTTTCAGTCACATCTTCATCAAACCTCAATTCAAAAGTTTCATATTAAAGATTGAGATGATACCAATTTATGCACTAGTTCTTGCCACCTTATTGGTATAAATATTTGGACTTATGATTGAGGAGGGGATTGTTATCTTGTGAGTCCCTATACAATCAAAAAGTTTGAGATCACATATTTATGATTTGTCATCCCTATCCATTGATGAGTTATCAGTGTGTTGGCACTATTCAATTCACAATGTCATCACTTCCATGTACTATATAGTGATATCATTGGATGAATATATTGTTGAGATGGATAAATACTTTTCCACCAATATTCTTGTGTCATGTCACATTGCATAGTTTAACAGGTAGATGATTTAAGGAGCCTCCTTCCCCTACTCATGATTTCAATCTATATCCATTTATTCCATAATATTTTCTTCTACCAATAATCTATCCAACCATTTTGGTTCCCCATCCTGTCACTTATATCGTTTATCCATGTTAGAACCAACATTGAGGGTTCCACGTCACAAATCCCAAAAACCCTAAACATTTGAGAAAAATAATTAGCGAGAGGATCTTGCCTCGATCCTTCCCCTCATATTTCTCCTATATTTTGTTATGAACCAAAACCATAAAATATCATAATAAACCAAAAGTACATACCATGTACACCAATGTGAGCATGGAGCACCACTCCAATATAGAGAAGAGAGATGATTTAAACAATAAGTCCTTAAAGAATAGGAGAACCTCCTCCAAATACCCAAATAAATACATACATACATCACAATTCACATGTCCTCAATAATGAATACATTATCTCTATATATGTACATATTCACACATTGCACATGTGGCCCCTTTATTATTAGGTTGACCCTATTACTTATACATTTACACATTAGATGTACATTTAACCCCATATATTCCCCCCCTTGAGGTCATATCATATACATTTAACCTCATATATTCTCCCCTTGGGGTCATACCATAGTACCCTCCTTCAAAAGTTTTGTCCTCAAAAATTTAAAGGATTTGTATGTGATGAAACCAAGTAATATGATTTTCTTAATTTCATGCATTATTCTTTCCATTGATGATGATCCATCCATCCAAACTCAATTATTTTAAATGTTAATCCATGATGGGTAGTTGTTGCATAATTTTATTTCCCTTGATTACATGTATTGTTGTTGAATCTTCTCCAATTTGTAGTCGATGTTGGTATTTGAAAATATTTTGTTGGATAATGGTTTTTTGATTCCTTGTTCCATGAATATTGATGAGTATGAAATTTTGGATTATAGTACTCTGATATGTCTTCTAAAACCAAATGTTATGAACCAAAACCTTAAAATATCAAAATAAACCAATAGTACACACCATGTACACTAATGTGAGCGTGGAGCACCACTCCAATATAGATAAGAGGAATTAGTTAAACAATAACTCCTTAAATAATAGGATCTAACCTCCTCTAAATACCCAAATACATACATACATCACAATTCACATGTCCTTAATAATGAATACATGATCTCTATATTTACATATTCACACATTGCACATGTGGCCCCTTTATTATTAGTTCGGCCCTATTACATATGCATTTAAACATTAAATGTACATTAATTAACCCCATAAATCCCCCCCCCCACCCCTGGGGTCATATCATATACATTTAACCCCTTATATGCCTCCCTTGGGTCATAACATATTTATTATTAGATTTAGATCTCTCCTCGAAATGAAATTGTTATTTTTTACCATACCCATCATTTTAAAATTAGCCAAGAAAATATTTCTATCTCTGTAAAGACCATAGAGATTTACGAATGGAAAGACTTTCCCTAT
Source organism: Picea engelmannii (assembly GCA_009831015.1). Taxonomy (NCBI): domain Eukaryota; kingdom Viridiplantae; phylum Streptophyta; class Pinopsida; order Pinales; family Pinaceae; genus Picea; species Picea engelmannii. Next base: position 1,223,730 of record ML777530.1, on the reverse strand, counting down.
TTCCTTTGACCTTATTTTAGTTTGGATACTTGCACTTAAAATCAAAGAATTATTGAGCTCCATTGAATTGTTTTATCCTGTTACAATGACGCTCAACCTTCCATATGAATCTAATAAGGAAAAGGCCTAATACTATAAACTTGAATATGAAATAGCCTCAACTTTTATCCCTTTACACATAGTTTCTTAGATCACTATTATATTTTATTTGTAGTTTATAAACATTATTTTAAGGGATGGAACTATTAATGGTTTACCCTATCCAAGGCAATCCCTTATCTAAGGGCCCCTTTTATAGTCATCTATTTTCCTTCTATAAGATCATTTTTAGCTTTCTTTTTTGTTAGAGACAAGAAGGATTTCTAGCCATCTACAAATGGATGACCAAGATCTAAGGCCAAACCCCCCTCTATCCCCAACTATTATTTCTAAGAGGTGTCCTTCCTAGGTCTAAGTTTGTATCTAGATAATTGACTTCCTTGTTCTTCAAGTATAGGTCCTTCCATCTCACATATCAACTACTAGATAAGGAAGTTTTCTCCAAACTGTGTATCCCTTTATCTACCTAGGGAAAACCCTTTGTTTAATATTCTAAAGGAAATGGGTTACTAGGATCCTTTATTTTCTCTATAGTATTGATTTCATTGGCCAAAGGAGAATTAAGGGCTAGAAAATTCTTTAATAGTTTTCTTTTGAAGAATATATCTTCGAAAAGGATAGAAAATTAGGATATAGAATATTTTTATTCTTACTTTTTTTATTATGTCTTCCTTGAATTTGTTGATACATTCCCCATTATTAGTGCTTCACTTTTTCCTGAAAGTATTTCCTCATTGCCACTCTTTCATTCATCTTCTTTTGTAACCTTACCCATTTTTTCTTTGACGTGATATTCACAACCTTTCTCTACAATGGTAATGGGATTTCCCTCAACTTCCTCCTTTCTGTCTACTTTCTCCTTATGTTTCACGAGATCTTCTACAACCTTGTCTCTTCTCTTCCAAACACACTTTCTAGATGGACTGGCGAATTATTTCCAAACATGACCTACAACATGGAAATTTGAAAATTTAAATCAGAGCTTATATCAATCTAGGAATTAATGTAAATTTCCACTTACCCTCAATTATCTCCAATTCCTTTAGCAAACCTTCCTAGAGATCAAAGTCCACCATAAATTTTATCACCTTCCTATTGACCTTAGAGTGAAAAGATGCCTCTAGAACAATGAATTTTCCAAGCCCATCCCCAAAATCCTTCAACACATCTTCACTGCATATTTCCATAAGTAATCCAAGTGATTTCACCCATACAGGTTACATGTGCATCATTTTTTTCCTAGGAATGAATCCTAATCTCCATATCCTTAATTCAAGTAATGAAGGACCCTAGAAGCACCTATGTGCTAAGACCCTCTTGATATCATATCCAACATGAATACACAAGCAAGCCAACCTCAAATGAGAATGAGGAATTCCGATATATACCTATTAGTCTAAATCAAGATTTCTCCATCCATAAATGTAAATAACTTTTAGAAGCTTACTTCCCCATAAAATGCTCAATTAGGGTTTTTTCCATTAGGATGGAAATTTCATACATGTCGACATCCTGATCACCTAGGACCAAACTAACCATTTCCTTCTAAGGTATAATGCACTTCCTCTTCCTTTTCATTATTAGATTGCCAAGATTAAACATGATCTCCTTCCTTTTGTTCCTTCTTCACCCCCTCTTGAAAATTCTTGTTGAGTTAAGGCTCCAAACCTTTCCCCATGACTAGTTCCTCTCTTGAAATATAGCCTACTCCCATCACTATGAACCTCCTTCGACTCCTTATAGTTTTGGAAGGGTCTTCCCTTTCTTGCTGCCTTCAAAATGAAGGAACCCTCTCCTCAAGGAATTATGAATTAACTCCATATCTGACAACCCATCTATTAATAATTGTCAAGCTGAGTGGAATGTATGTCTCTAACATCATCAGATGTCCTTGCACCTTGTGCATCATAAAGGATTGGTACCCCTTATGTTTTTGGTTCATCCTCTAAATCCTTTAATTATCCTAAGGTTCTAGGTAGGTTAGAAACCCCGCCCCCCCTTCCCCAACCACCACCACCACTGCTAGACCATTATCAATATCCTCACTATAATCCCTAGACCCTTATCAATATCCTCACTATAATCCCTAGACCCTTTTAACCAACATAGACATAATAAAATAATAATAACAATCTAATTTTAAGGTCATGACCTAGCTAGACACCAAATTGATGTATGAGACCCCCTTGTTTGTGAGACAAGAAACCCCCTCTACGTAATGATTTGATTGTTTAATTCTATAGAGCTGTACATACCCTATGCCCCTCTGGATTCGAAGTTGTGATCTCCTAAGAGGAAACACATGCTCTTATCCATTAGGCCCACTCAAGTTCTACTAATAATCTAATTTTAAGGTCACGGTCGAGAAAAACACCAAATTGGTGTATGAGACCCCCTTATTTATGGGACAAGGACCCCCTCTGTTGAATGATTTGACTGCTAAAGTCTATGGAGGTGTATACACCCCACCCCCTCTAGATTTGAATTTGTGACCTCTTAGGAGGAAACATATATTCTTAACCAATAAAATGCCAATGTTAGAACCAAATAACCTATATATAGTTATGTATGTGCCTATATCCACGAATAATTTTATTCCTTATCCAAAACTAACAAAAATATATATGATTTTATAATTCACTAAAATATTCACCAATTTTTTTACATATTTATTAAACTATAAATCAACTAACCTTCATAATTCCATTCAATTATTATATCTTTAAACTTAGAAATTCTCTTAAAATTGTCATCAAACACTATGCTTTGCTACAATCTCACATGGTGCCTTTCCCCTTTACTCTTCTATCTCTGGTCCTCTTGTAGTGCTCACATAAAATCATTACCAAAAATGATGTGTAGTGCTCAAACAAAATCATTACCAAGAATGATGAATGTTAGATTTAATGTTTTGTATTCTCCTTTAAAACTTTATAGAAAAAGAAAACATTACTATATTTATTACTTGTAGTGGCTTCGACATGACAATGACTTGGGACGTGCTACGTTGGAGGGGCTGGGAGGGGCCGGGGATCTGCCTTCTCTGTAACAGAGCGTCAGAGGATATTCACCATCTTATGGTTCACTGTTCCTTCACACAGTTGGTCTGGTCTCTTTTGCTCAACCATCTCTCTCTGCACTTATCTTGGAGCGGCACCTCCCTCTCAAACAGCTTCACTCGGTGGATGGCACAATCCTCAGTGCCAAAGTATTTGCCGGTCCTCGTTTGCTGGCAGATTTGGACTGCTCGAAACCAAGCCATTTTTTACACTTGTCCTCCTTCTTTGCACGCGGTGCTTCACAAAGTTTTGGTCTCCTTCCACTGGAAACCGTCAACGGTAAAGCCTCCTACTCTCAGAGCCTGCGATTTTAAGTTGATGGAAGGATACACCCTGGCTTGCTTCGATGGCGCTGCCCTGTCCAGTGGTGGTTGTTGTGGGGCTGGTGGTTTTTTCAAAAATCATCCATCAAGGATTATAATGTGGTTCTTAAACTGCGGAGTGGGCACTAACAATAAGGTCGAGCTCTTAGGTTTATGGGCCTCCCTCTATCTTGCTTCCTGCTGGTCTATCAGTCACCTTCACGTCCTTGGTGACTCGCGAGTTATCATTGATTGGATCTCTCAAACGTCCAAGCTCCAAACTGTCCATAATGACAGCTGGAAGGAAAAAACGATGGAGCTGTCAAAATCCTTTACCGACGTCAACTTCCACCACATCTCCAGATCTCACAATAGAGAGGCGGACGCCCTCTCGAAGAGGGCTTTAACTGAAGCGGTTGGTAGACTCTCAGTTTTCCATTGGGATAGAGGGATAGCGAGCCCTATCTCCTCTATAAATGTCTTTGAATGATGTTGGTTGTTCCCTATTTGCTGATGGATGGTTAATTGGTTTCTTTGCTCGTTGGTCCCTCTTCTTTTGGACTGTTCCACCTTGGCAGTTTTGCTTGTTTCGGGCCCTCTCTGAAGGTGCGTTGTCCTTTGTTTCGGTGCTACTGGCAGTTTGCTTTGTAAAGAAATTTATACCTTATATAAATTTTGAGCAATTTTCTCTTGAAAAAAGAGAAATGAAGTGAATAAAATTGATAACTTTTTAGTGGAAAAAAATACGAACTCTATTTAAAGTATTTTTTTTTATTTTTTTTTTAAAACTCTTTCAACACGGACATCTATGAAAGTAACGTCACTTTTTTATCAAAATTTTAGAAAAACAAAACTGTCTTTTAAAATTTAAAATAACAATTTACAATTTTGACCCCATCTAAGGGGGTCTATTTTGATAATATATAGAAGGGCCAAAATGATAATTAAATTAGTATGTGTGCGTGGCCAAAATGACAAGGAAGCGGTATATGAATAGAATATCCAATGCTCATTGGATGGGCAAGCACATGTCCAAAAATT
>ML777530.1:1149554-1200241 GCA_009831015.1 Picea engelmannii | reverse complement strand
TTTACTGCCTTACACAATTTGTAACATCCCTATTATAATCCCCGGTTTAATTAATGCTTATGTGGATATAATATGTGGCTATGGCCCAAACGATGTAATATGCAAATTGTATTTCAATGTTTTAATAATAAAATGTGATGCCAACTGCTAAAGGGGACATGGACAAGAGATGGAGGCTGAATTAATCCACAAGAGAGGGAAGTGTTTAGGATAATGGCCAAGAGAGGGGTCAAAGGGGGAAATACCCATGTATATAAGAAAGGCAAGCCACAAGAGAGGAAATTAGTATGGGTTGGGACAACAGTTTTTAGTCAGTCAAGTTTTGTGCATGGGAAGAAAGGGGAGAGCAAGAAAGAGAGCTTGGAGCTGGTGYAGCCATGGAGGGCGAATTTTTTTTATYTTTTCGTAATTGTTATTACGAAATTTACAAATTTGGTACTGTACACATCATAATTTTAAATTATTTAAATTATATTTTTAATACATAAATTGACTCAACGTTTTCAACATATAAGTTGGCAGGGACTATGTTGCCATGCAACCCTTGTTTAGATCATAGGGGGAACGTCTTTCTGGTGTTTGGTGTAACTGTACATTATGATAGATGTAAAAATGCAAAGTACAGGAGGCCGAGTCATCGATTACCAAGACATGGAGAGTGCAAGTCACAATTGGCTGGTTTGAAGTCAGATCACACGCTTTCCAATGAGATTTAGAGTCTGTCAAGGGATATGAATAAAGGATTGCAGTATTCTGAAGATTTTTTTTTTTTTTTTTTGGTCAGAAATCTGGTGAGAAATTGTTAGATAAACAAATTTGAGTTATTATTTCTGTATAATTCTACTTCTTTAAAGTTTTTCAACATGCTAAATTAAATCTTGAACAACAACAAAAAAAAATTAGTATTTCTTATAAATTTATATCTTCTAATTTCTGCTAAAAACCCATTTGGTATAAAAAAAAGAAATTAATAAATAAGAATGCAAAGTGAAAAGGAACTGAAGAGAATATTGTTAATTAAGAAAGAGAAAAAAACAAGGATTGAAAAGAAAATTGTTGTCAAGAATGTGCTAGAAAATAGCTAAAAAAAAAAATTGGAAGAGTTAAAAAAATGGAAGAGAAAATTGATAATTAAAAATACCTTTAACTGTTACATGATAATATTATGTTTAAAAGGAGTTAGACAAACTTTTTTCAGATTGGAACTCAACAATAATATTATTTGTTATAATAATATGATATTATTATGTTTAAAAGGGGTTAGTGAAACTTTTCTCTTGGAACTTAACAATAATATTATTTATAGGAGACCATTTTTCAACACTATTTATTATTTTGGAGATTTTTTAAGAATCTTTTTAAATTTAAATTTATATATATAATAAATGGGTGAATTATGGTAATACATAGTAAAATTTAAAAGTTATTTTATCAATAATATAATATGTATATATAATTTTTTGGCAAATCTTTTACTAAATTATAAAATTTTATAAAATTTTGGCTACTCTTTCACTAAATTATAGAAACTTGTAAATTCTTAACTAATGGTGTAATATACTCATTTTTCAGATTAGTAAAAAAAAAGTATACTCTTGCAAATCCTTCTATGAGTTTTGATCATCTTTCACCCTAAAGTTCATATATGTGTTAATCTAAACCTCCATTTTTCCCAAACTCATGAGAGATTAATGTTTGCTAATCCATCACTGCCTTGTACCCAAAAATGACCAATTTCCAATGAAAAGGGACAACAAAAATAATATCTTACTTAGCAACAATCCATCTCGTTTCATGAGATTGAAGGTTCCACTTCTCGTTAAGACAATCAATTATAATGTCATTGAAAATATAAAATTTTGTCGTTCCATAATCCATAAATGACTTCTTGTAAGACCATTGCCAATATTTTCATATAAGTTCACAATCTTAAGTGTTTAATTAAATAAACTAATCTTCGAAATTAATTGATAAAGTGATATGAATGTGATTCTATCAATAACTTGTAATTGTTTAGAACAATTAAAATTCTACATGAAATATTTTACCTCTCTCTACATCTCTTGTCTCATTCACCATAATGTATGTTGACTCTTAATGGCCAACAAAGGGAAAATATATAATGGAATAACATCAATAAAAAAACAATGCACAATGAGATGAGAGTGTGGAGAACCCTAATTCATATTCATTAAAAGAACAACCATACAAACTCTCCCTGAATGCCAATAAAGTGAAAATATATAATAAAATAAAATCAATAGAAAAAGACAATGCATAATGATATGAGAGAATCTGGATTCATATACATTAAAGAAATAATCTAATTCATATTCATTAAAAGAACAACCATACAAACTCTCCTTGAATGCCAATAAAGTGAAAATATATAATAAAATAAAATCAATAGAAGAAGACAATGCATAATGATATGAGAGAAGCTGGATTCATATACATTAAAGAAATAATCGTACAAATTGTCCTCCTTACCCAATATAGGCAAGGAGAGAAATATTGCTCCAAACCCTAAGTCAAAGTCTCCAATCCCAATAATCTTGTAAAGTGTACTATATGCTCTCCAATGGAAGACAATATAAAGAAATGTAAGGTCATTACCATGCATAATGCCCATCTCAACTAAATACATAATAATCTATCATAAATGTACATTAAGTCATAATAAAGTGCACGCACGCCATAAAGTTTGTTGAATGCCTTCAATACTTTTCTATCATAAGCGCACTCCAAAACAGGGCATCAACAATCCATACCAAATTGATCATTTCCCCCCTGCAAGTAGGGTTTAATCTAATTTTATTTGGGAAATAAAACATTTCTTATAGTAAGAAGAGCGAAAGTGCATAAGAGAAGTATATCAGAAAATGCAGTATCATTTGAACTTCACTTGAAAAAAGGTGGCATGATATCTAACTCAAAATTAGGATTACATTGTCTTCACCAATTCAATTATTAAGTAATACTAAAATATTCTATTGTCTTTTCTTTATCTCTAATAAAAAAAAAAAGGTTTGATATACTATTTCTTTCATTTGTTTAGAAAAAGTAAATATGAATAACCTTTTGTGGAAGTCAACAATGAATCTCATGGACCTTGTTTATGACCTATAAACCTTTATCTAGACCACACTATTTGATCAAGATTTTATTTGATCTCCAAGGTTTCACAAACGACTTTTAGTCATCTTTTAACTATGAAGGGAATAATTTTCAATAAACTAGCTCTTAAGTTTACATATTCTTGTGAGTTTGAACCTAATCTGTTAATAGATTGACCCATAAAATTTACCTATTTGTAAGTGTAACTCTAACTAATTTTGTAAATTGTGCATAAATATTAGGTGATTCCAATTCCACAAAATAACCACAACTGACAAGAAGTTAGCTAGTGACCAACACGGACTTGACTTTCTATGAAGAATTAACTAGATGTGATTTGGATTGGATCATTATGTTATTTTTCATCTATCTTGATGATTTCGGAGTGGAAAAAATTTGAGGAATCAGCTTGCAGGGTCATTTTAGTGGTAGGTCCCAATTTGGAAAAGTGGGGTCTGGAACCTTTCAGAGTCATTTTGAGGCATTAAACAATGTGTGTTGGCGTTTTGGTGTCTAGAACTTGTGCACACCCCCTTGACGATGTTCTACACTCCGAGACATTTCCAATGGTGCAAATCGTGCATCAATCAGAGTTCATATGCAAAAGTTATGCCTCTCACAAGTTGACCTATCATGTTGACCACCATGGTACGAGATGATGCAATGTCAACCCCCATTACTCATCCATATGTGGCTATCCATGTGATTAATTTCAAGAATATTCTAGAAGGTTCAAACCCCTACCACAATTGAGGGTTGAGGAAGTCAAAAACATATCCCTAGATGGATATCAGGCTATGTTAAATACTGAGCCACTAGGAAGAGAAGGGGTTCCATTATATGGTATTCTAATTTGTTCCATAGTAGAGCAGAACAACTAGGAGGGGTAAATTAGAGAGAATAACAAAGGGGGTTAATGTTTTGTAGCATCCTAACAGACCACAGGTTCCAGGTAACTCCATAGAGAATTCCTTCTCCTTTGTACTTGCATTATTTCCATATCAGAGAAAAGAGACCAGAGTAGTCTCACCTTCTAGCTAGGTTTTCTCCCGTAAGGGTTTACCAGAGAAAATATTTATGTTATCTTGTGGATGATGTGTGATTGTACTTTATTATTCTCTATTTTCCGAATTTTATCTATTTCGTGCATAAGCATAAAATCCTAAAGGAATTTAACCTTCATAGTGAAGATTTCATTTTTATTTATCAAATCTTTTGTGACGAACTATTCCAGTGGAATATCCACGACATTTTACAGATCATATTGGTATTAGAGAAAGTTTTTATTTTGGGTATTTGTGAGAAGGTGCAAGATCCAAGAATCATCTTAAAGAGAATTCATTGAAACCCTATCCATGGTGAACAAGTATGTTCATAAAAACCCTTAAGATCCATCATAAGAGATATTTGAGAGGTTGGAAGCACAAGTCATCGACATCAATTGCAATATGAACCTCCTCAAGGTGGCTCTAGCAAGAAATCTCAGACCGTTCAGAGACAATGGAGGCCCTAACTCATAAATTAGATAGGAGGGGAGATCGGGAGATAGAGAAGACACAGGAAATGAGTCACAAAAATAATTTGAGAAATATTTTCTGAGTTTGAGTGTTGTGAATCCTTCACAGTCCCTATTCAATATGGAAGGGGAAGTGGACATAAATCCATACCAAGGTGAGATCGATGCATTAAAACTAAACATTGGTTGTAAAAACTAGAAGTTTATTTTAGTGTTCACCATATAGATGAAGAGAAGAAGATTTGATTTGTTAGATAGAAGTTAGAGGACCATGATTTAACCTGGTGGGAAATCTATAAGGAAACACTTAGGTTATAAGGTTATCCACTAGTAACTAGGTTGGAGGACTTCAAAACCCTCACCAAGTCCCAACTCTACCTTATCAGGTATGTAGGGGACCAATGGATCCGGTGGCACTACTTCAGGCAGAGGTAGGGGCAGAGTGTATAGGAGTACACCACTGAGTTCAGAAAGATGGCCATCATGTTGGGTATCTCTCCCAAGAACCTAGATGTACTCCTCAAGTATCTAGGGGGTTTACACAATCATCTATGAAAACAGGTGATGCTCTTCAATCCAAGGATAATGGATGAGGCATGTGTACAGGCACGATACCTAGAAAGAATCATCCAAAAGAAGGGGAAGCCAAGTTGTTTGAAGCAGAAAGAGTACCAAGAAGCTTCTAAGGAGGGGAAGAAGAAGTGGAAAGGGAGAAAATATAAGAAGAAAACATCCACTACACATCATTGCAAAGATACCAACAACCATTGCAATCATTGCAACATTGATGGCCACATCGAGGAAAAATGTTGGAATCTGCATCTACAGCTGAACCTAAAGAACCGCAAGAAGGACAGAAAGAAAAAGAACCTTTTAGCCACAAAATTAAGAAATCAAGTTGAAAGTAACTTGGAAGTGGATGAAAATTTTGTTTAAACATCTATGCATAAGGAGGTGAATCTGATTAGCCTTCATCACCAGGAAGAGAAGGAGATGACCAAGCTCTTCCACGTCAAGATTCATGTCAAGAAGACTAAGATATATTCTCTATCTGACTATGGTTCACAGGATAATATCATAGCAGAAGATCTATTCATCAAGCTTGGATTGGAGGTTCATAATCATCTTAGCCCCTATCCATTATGTTGGGTAAAGAAGGATGCAAAGATAAAGGTAACGAAACAATGTAAGATTAAATTTTCTATAAGTGTTAATTTTATTGATGAAGTGGAATTGGACATAGCACCCCTTGATGTATGTGGAGTAGTGTTTGGAATCCCTTACATGCATATGAGGGATGCAATCTTCATGCGGAGAGCCAAAACGTACCGATTGATCAATTATGGGAAGTCCTACATCATCAACGTGCATAAAGGAAAGTCAAAGATCTCACTAGTAAGTGCCAACCAAGACAAGAAGTTGATTTGTTCTAGCAAGAAATATGTTTTGTTTTTCTTAAGAGAAAATTGTTCTAATGATGAGTCAATGAGAGTGAAAGCATCCTTGGAGGGGTGTACTAAAGAACAAAAACATCAATTGGAGGATTTTCTACATGAATACAGAGGAGTGTTCAAGGATCCTAAAGGGCTACCACCCAAGAGGGACGTGGAGCATGAAATACAATTTTTTTTATACTCCCCATTGTCGAATATTGGATTGTATAGAAAAACTATTCTAGAAGTGAATGAAGTGAAGAATCAGTTGTAGGAGGTGTGGGAGCAGGGTTTGTTTTGACCAAGTACCTCACCTTGTGTGTCAACCATCATAATTATACCCAAGAAGGATGGGACTTGGAGAATGTGTATCGATTACGGGGCATTGAATAAGATTACACTCAAGAATCAGTACCCTCTTCCAAGAATCGATGATCTGTTGGACCAGCTGCAACATGTCAAGTACTTCACTAAGATGGATTTGAAATTAAGATATCACCAGGTACGAGTCAAAGAAGAAGATATCTGGAATATTGTGTTCAACATAAGGCCATTTTTGTATGAATGGTTGGTTATGTCATTCGGTTTATACAATGCGGCAACTACATTTGCGAGACTAATGAATCATGTTTTATGCCCTTATCTAGATTCATTTGTTATTGTCTATTTGGATGATATATTGGTTTATAGTGCTACCTAGGAGAAGCACATGTCACATCTTATGCAAGTGTTAAATACTATGAAAAAGCATTAGTTGTTGGTCAATCTCAAGAAATGTTAGTTTTCTTAGCAATATTTGGTGTATTTGGGGCATGTGATCGATGGAGGGGAGCTCAAGATAGATCCCGAAAAGATGGAGGCCATCATGAAATCTCCAATTCCTGCAAATTTCACTAAATTTAGGAGTTTTTTTGGGGCAGCACAATACTTGTGGAAGTTCATAACTTCATTTTCATCGGTAGGTGCACCACTCCATGCCATAACAACTAGTTGTAAGAGTTTTTAATGGGGGAAGAATCATCACAAATCCTTTGATGATCTGAAAAGAAAGATCAGTCAAGCATCAACACTCGTGCTACCAAACTTGTAGAAACCCTTCAAAGTGGAGACAAATACAAGTGGGTATGCCATGGGAGTCATTTTGATGCAAGGAGGAAGGTCGATATGCTATCATTCTAGAATGTTTTGTTGATTTTTCATAAGAGATGATATTGTATATGTAAATATTATTACAATGATGAGTGCTTCATATATATAGAACATATGGTGACCATGCATGAAAGGATGTGTCCCTTGGATAATAAATAACTACACACACACACACACATATATGGAAGAATGTATTCCCGATGTTGTTCAAACATAAACACTCCCTCTCAATGAGGGAGACATTCTTCATTATGCTAAAGCTTTTCTCTGAAGTATACAAACATTAAACACTCCCTCTTAACTAGGGATGTATTCTTTGTTGCTACACGAGCTCATCAGATATCCATAGTACAACATGAATTCATAGCCACTGCATCCAAGGCCTGTGGGTAGCTCTTAAATAGCTTCAACATGTCACCATGACATCCACTACTTCTCAATGCATATGTACCTCATCATGTGCATCCCTGTGACTTCACATCCAATGCATCCAAGGCATGTGGGTAGCTCTCAAATAGATATAACATGTTCCCAGGACATCCACTACCCTGCAATGCATTTGTACCTCATCGCATGCACCCCTAAGACTTCACAACTAATGCATCCAAGTCTTGTGGGTATCTCTCAAATAGCTACAACATGAAAACATGTCCCCAGGACATCCACTACCCCGCAATGCATATGTACCTCATCACTCCCTCTGAAGAGGGACCAGACCAAATTATCTATCTTATTTTCTCGGGCCCTCCTTTGAGGGCGTTAAGCCTGGTCTCGCTCTGCTACCATCTTGATTTTTCATAAGAGATGATATTGTATATGTGAATATTATTACAATTATGATTGTTCCATATATATATAGAACATATGGTGACCATCCATGAAAGGATGTGTCCCTTAGATAATAAATAACTATAACTATATATATATATATGGAAGAATGTCTTCTTGGTGTTGTTCAAACATCAACATATTTCATGGGGTTAAGAATTGGAAATCTAATGGGAAAGGAGACCATCATCCACACAGATCACCAGCCACTATAATATTTGTAGGCCTAGAGTAAGCTGCAAAAAACCAGACATTACAAGTGAATTGGGTTTTTACAGCAATTTCATCTAGTCATCAAGTATAAGAAGGGTAGCACAAATAAATTTGTATACATGATTTCACCCCCACCCACATCCAATATTACATATTTGGGAACTATGATGCACGTGGATCTTTTTACCCATGATGCATACAAAGAGGCATACACAGAATATGAGGACTTCAAGGAGGTGTTTCAGTGGCGACATGGCCAAATTCGTATAGAAGAAGGTGACGACAAGGTTGGCTATCATTTCCATAATGGTTTAATATACAAGCTCGACAAGCTCTATGTTCCTAAAGGTGAACAATTGGATCTCATCCGAGTGGCTCACAACTCGATGGTGGCAGAACATTTTGGTGTTGGGAAGATAGTAACCAACTTACAAAGGTATGTGTATTGGCCCATAATTCAAGAAGATGTAGCACGATATATTAGAGGATGTATACTTTTTTGTACCAGCAAGGACAACAACATGAAGCAAGGTCTATACCATCCCTTGCTTGTACCCACTCGACCTTGGAAAATAATTTCCATGGATTTTGTGGGATTTTTACCAACCACGCATAAGGGACATGACTATTTATTTGTGGTAGTTGAAAGGTTCAACAAAATGTGCATTATCATGCCTTGTAAAAATACCATCAACATAAAAGAAGCAACAAACAATTTCTTTGAACAAGCCTAGGTGCACTTTGGGATACCAAGGAGCATCATCTGAGACATGGATACCAAATTTCTTAGTGCATTTTAGACTACATTGTGGGAGAAGATGGACACTAAGTTGAAGAGGTCTACAACATTTCGTCCACAAACAGATGGGAAGACATAAGTAGTCAAAAGGAATTTGGTGTAGCTTTTGAGGGATTAATATCAGAAGCATCTGAAGACCTTGGATGAAAATATAATCTATATAAAACACTCTTATAATAAAGTAGTCCACACTTCTATTGGTAAGTCACCTTTTGAAACTTGCTTTGGATATTTTCCACCTTCACCCTTAAATGTTGTATATGGACAACAAGGAGGAGTGAGGGAGGACCTCACAGGAGATGCATTAAAAGAAAAAAAAAATGTTGAGAATATAATGTCCCTTTCCAAATAGTAGCTCCAGGATATCGACGTAATCGCCTAAGCGATTCTTGTAGGCTATAGTCAATGGAGAAAATGAAATTAATTAATTATTTAGTGTCATCGGAGTGGGAAAATAATATTTTTAAAGGGTGACATTGAGTGATTAGGTAAAAAGGTATTTTAAGTGATTTCAAGTTAATAAAGTCACTTTACTTTATTAGAAGGGTAAAAGGGATGGAAAAGGGTCAACGAAGTAATAAAAGGAGAATGAGGGAACCCTCTCTCATTAAGAATTTCTATTTTCTAAAAACCAATTTGAGAGATCTCTTGTGGTTTTGGTTCTTGGGACGAAAAACCCTAGAGAAGGAGATTGGGATTGGGTTCGATGGTGAAACTATCCACCCTAGCCCATCATAGAGAAGGGATCATTTACATTTATTCATTGTGCTTCAGTGTGCCTAGGTATTTCATCTTTGTCATTTGAGTTTTCATTCATAAGGATCAATTTTTCTTGAAGGAGGAAAGTAGAGTTAGGTGGTTGCGTTTTTGGTGTTGTGGGAAGCGTTTTTGGTGTTGTGGGAAGCGTTTTCTTAACTTGGGGGATAAGTTTCTCTTGTTGGGTCAAATTGTTAGCTATGGGGGTGATTTCTTATGTGTTGGGTGAACGTTCTGAGTAGAGAGGTTAAACATTTGTTGTAGAGAGCTCAAACTCATTGATGGGTGAGTTTCCTCTCATTGTGGGTTGTATTTCTCTTGTTTGGGTGAGACTTACCACTATTGGGGCTAGTTTTGTAGAAGAGGAGTCGATTTATATTGAATAGAGGTTGTATGTTCCTCGAGAACAAAACCTTCTATTGTTGATGCTGAATTATTTGGGACAGGGACTGAATATGTGGTTGTAAGGGTCGAATTTATTGAAGGGGAGTTAAGTTCCTTTGGTTGGGTCAATTTGTATGTTGTAGGAGTCATATTCTTCCTTGGAAATTCACCATGGATCTCACTGGTGGTCAATCTATGTAATAGGTTAGCAATAATTTGAGGAATCAAACCTAGGTTTTGGTGCTATTGTTGTTGATTAAGGAATCAGAACCAAACTTACAATGAGTTTGAGGTTTATAGGCAAGTGTTTGACAAAGTATTTGTATTAGAAATAGATTTATAGTAGGTAGATAAAAGGGGTAACAATGGGTTTGACTATGTTTGAAAAAATTTTGACAAAAAAACTACATTTATAAACTAAGGAAAAATCCAAAAAAAATAGTATGGATTTTACAGTGGTATCAGAGTTTCAATCCTGCCAGCCTGAGGGGGTTTATTATTTCATGAGGCAAGGATATGGGGGATATATCACCTACAAAATTAGACGAAAATGAGGGGCATAAAATATTTTTCACCTAGAAAAAGAAGAAGTGGATAAACTAGAGGAAGCACAAGAGGGAGACATGGGGGACAACAATAATGAGGATAGGGCCATGCAGATTCTAGAAGGTTTAGCCAATGGGTAGCAATAGTTGGCACAACTCCTAAATCAATTAATTAACAACACTCAAGTGAACCAAAACCATAGGGGTAACTGATGCAGGAGCATTAGCTCTCATGATCAAGTGCTAAAATTCTAGTTGGACCTTTAGGTCTAGACATTTTCCCAAGGAGGGATTATTGCAAAAAGACATTGTAATCTTTCATGTAAAAATAAAAATTATTTGCTAGTATAGGTGTCAATGTAAACATAAAGTTATGTGACAGATCCCTAAAATGGGGGGATGACTCGAGATAGAGATTTCTAGTGGTTTGTTTGAATGAACCATAAGTTAATTTTCTTAAAAATAGAAATGGTTGCGTTATTTTAGGAATTAGTTGTTGGTTATTAGGAAGTCTATTGAAAGAGCTGAAAAAACTGTATTTTGGAAAGGATCTAATGGTAACTTTGGGGGGAGAGGATATATTGGTAAGCCGACGGGCAGCATGCAGGGACTAGAAGAGTAGATTGGCCACAAAAAGATAGATGAGGGTTCAATTATGCATGTACAGTTCTTTGTTAATGGAAGATAAGGTTCACTTTTTACTATGTGTGACTTTGTGTGTTTGGTTCTGTGTGAATACATTTGATGTCTGGTAAATATGGTAGTTAGTGTGCTAATTTAGCATCTTGATAGAAATACAACTCAGATCTATGTGAACGACTTTCTATGAGAAGAAGTAAACGAGAATGATGAAATCTAATTGGAAAGGAACTTGGTAGAATCCATGAAGGTTCTAGTTTATTTAAGGATTAATGGTTGCAATGGAATTGCGTTGGAGACATTGTGTTAATCGTTGGAGTTGATATTCTTGTGGAGAATGTTATGAAGTCATTGAATGGTAGTTGCATTGAAAGCAAACTATTCCTCTGTTTTGAAATTATGGTGGAACTCTGAATGGACGACTAGAAATTGAATTAACTTTTGTGGGAAAAGCATAGTAATACCCAGCAAAACGAACCATGACCAAGGTGTGGTCAATTTATAGAGTTCAAACCTGTGTTAAATCACAAGAGGCATGAATCTGGTGGAATCTTATACAACTAAATTGTGTAGCTGCCATTGAAGGTGTGTTGAAGGTGAATCGAGTTTGAGTATGGGTGGTTAGTTTTGTTCGTGCAAAGTCGAATTTGAGCATTCATTTATGAAGTGTGGTCAAAAGATTCATTTCCTTTGAAGAATGAGACTTATTTCAGGGTATGATCGCACTATATGAGCAATCGACCTCTAAATATCCAAGTGTTGAATCGAACTATAAAGTGAAGGGTGTTGTTCTAGAGAAATAGCATGGTAATTCATCATTATGTGTAGGTTCAAAGAACCGTGTATGCTCTGGTTTGAAGATTGAATTCAATTTTATACCAAATTGTCACGTGAATGGGGAATGACTCTCTCTGGGGCAGAGCATTCATTTCTAGGTGATTAATTTTTCTATATATGAATTTTGGAATGCGATTGCTTATATGGGAAAGCATAGATGATGGTGAGCGCACCAAGATTTAAAAGGAAATTGCAGACCTGAGTGCAGGTCAAATATTTAGTAGCATGGTAAGATGTTTTAAAAAGTGCAGGTGCATAGTAGTGATTCATTTAGGTGTGGAAATTCAGCGATTGGAAGACGGAGTCTAGATCTAGTAGCTTCTTGAAGTTCTAGTAGCTATTGTTTTATTCCTGTAGAAGATTAGCATGCCTAGAAGACTTGTATTTCAGGTAATGTATGAAGAATACAAGGAGAAATAAAGTAGGATGGATGAACCCTGCATTAGTAACAATGGTGCAAGGGGTTCCAATCGGAATAATGGGAATCATGCACAAGGAAGCAACAAAAAAATTATCACACATGTTGGCACTAGGACCACCAGTAAAGTGATTCCTAGACCTCTTTCTCGTAATTTCCTGGGGGAGAAACAAATAAGAAATCAAGGGCAGTAAGGATAGTGTGAAACCTTTATGATTACTAGGAGTATTATTAGGCTCTTGGTGAGGGTTTTTAGGTAGCCATGTCACTACAGGACTATTGCACCATAAAATATGGGAACAAACCAAGGGATTTCAACAGGGGCCCACAAAACATTGATCCCATGTGGAAGGTTGGAAAGTTATCCATTCTTTCTTTTGATGGTTCCTATTGTAACATAAATTAAAATTCAAAATTTTATCTTTTATTTGAATAAACCTTAGAAATAATTCAGTGTCAAATAGAGTTTAGGATTGATTTTATTTGTATGCTTTATTTAACTTTTAGTTTCGTGTATGTTGCTTGTAGGTTACTCAATTTCTCCTACAATTTGATCGTCAACCTATATTTTAGCTCCAAATCAACTGATCAAATAGATTTCGGAATCCCTTATCGAAGAAAATCGCACACCCAATATCAACAGCATGGATTATTCACGTGCAGATCGACAATTCCTGTTTCTTTTCGGAATTCCTCATTAGAGTCCTTAACCTCTCAACCACTCTGAAATACACTCATCAATGGATAGTGTTGATTCATTCGCAACTCTATTAGGCACATGATTGATCAACGGTCCATATTTGATCTCAGAGTCATAGTTTCAGATTTCCTCATCCACTCTCAGCTCCAAATTGGGTACTCTGATGGATGACATAGATTTGATCACAGACCCATGTCAAAAGAGATTGATCAACAGTCTAGATTTATTCTCGGGCCTTGAAGATTTTTATCCATATCATGTGTATGTGTGCTAACAAAGAATTACCAAGGCCAATCAGTAATTTCCACATGTACACGTGAAATATGTCGATGATAGAGCATAGTACATAAAAAATGAGTGGACACGTGTCCAGACTAATGTCATCATGACGTTGTCAAGGCCTTAGCCAATTTTAGTTTGTGCATATGAGATTGATGGATCTCATTCATTTTTATCACATCTGATGGATGGTTGATATTTAATATCAGATTCCTATAGTCTTTGATATCTCTGACAATGTACCTTCGATCGATGGTTCTCTTTCACTTTCGGGGTACTCCGATAGACGGTGGAGATTTAACCGCGGAGTCACAATTTCGAAGTTCCACATATTTGGTCACTCTAATGGATGATCTTGATCACTCCAAAGACTCCTCCAACTAATGATTTTGATTCGATATCAGAGTCCTCCCTTGCCATGATTCCACGTCATCAATACCAACCACTGGGTGACACGTGTCACACCTAGATGCCACTTCAAAACTAATACATACATATATCGAGCTGCCACATGTCCTAGATGATGATCGATCAATGGTCCATATCATACATCGATCATGGCTCTAAATCAACGGTTGAGATTAATTGTTGGACTTTCCTCATCATAGTCTTTAACTTAACTATGACTCTGAATTGACCACTCCAATGGACAATGTGGATTATCTTCTAGCTTCTTCGATGGATGACTCATATTAGATATCGGGTCTCAAAAGTATACTTTTCAACGTGCATTTTCAAAGATAACTAATTGTTTCCATGTGTTCAAAGAAGGATGACCTGGTAGAGGTAGACCCACTTCTAAAATGTTACACAATTCACAAGGTTCCATAGATTCTTCATTTATTTTCAAATTGAGTACAAAGGCTTATTCTATATAAATCCAAGAACACCAAATTCCATGATAAATGTGGGATTAAATAATAATGGCAATAACAAATTAAGGTAATCCGATGGTCGCAATGGCATATTAAGGTAATCCAACAGTTGATGTGTCTTGTAATTGTCAAGGGTTTGAGTTGGAGCATCCAAACTAACAGAAATGGTGATGATTTGCATTAGTAGTTGAAGAGATACACGAATTGTTGTATCCAATCAACCTATTTCAAGAAATCACAATTCATATCACAGTTGTAAATCCATAAAAATAGGATCGAAAACCATTTTTGTTGTGATCATTTTGTATAAAGGCTTGCGAGAATTCAATGTAAAGGGGGAATTTTGGTTGGAATCATATTGAAGATTTTCAATAAAATTTTCATTTACAGAAAGGAAGAGATTCCTAGTTTTCATTTCTTAAGTTCATGTTTTTCCTGTTTCAGGTTTTCTTTGTTTCCATAAAATATTTTCTTCATATCAATTTATCAGTGTTATAAGTGTTGGAATTTGTTACAGCTTCCACTGCAGTAAGTTTCAAAACAATTATTGAGGTACAATCTTTCCTCTATTTTATTGTGAGTAAAATAAAACCTGTATTTTGATAATTTCTTTATAATTTCTAAGTAGTTTTGTAACACAGACAAATTAAATGTCATTTCTTCTATTGGAAAGGAAGTAATATTTATCTTCATTTGATACATTACTTCTTGTTCCAATTGTGTTTATCCCATTATGCCTTTCATACTATTGAACGTTTGGAAGAACTTAATTAATGAGATCGGGACTCTTTATTTATGCTAATTATTTATTGAAATCTCATATTTAAAATTAGGGCATAAAGTCTTATAATTAAATGAATTATTTATGTGAGATGCCTTGACATTGTTTTCTGAGCCTAGAACAATCTCAGGAAAAATAGTTCCAAACAATGCACGGCTAAATCATGGGTACAAAAGTTGGACACATACTTCCAACTCAACCCTATGATAGAGGCGAAGGTGATTAAATTCACTACCTTGAATTTGGATGGAGAGGCCCACGAGTGGTGGTACCATGGATTTGTCACTCTTGGCATGCCAACATTACCTCCTATCTAGACTTCACATAGAATTTGGAGAGTTTTGACAAAAAGGATTCAAAATTACATTTCATAGAGTTGGCACAAATCAAGTAGGTTGGGACACCGGATTCTTACATTATAGAGCTTCAGAGGATTTCAGTCACAGTGAGAAATATATCTGAGCATAGGCTACTTATGTTGTTCATTGAAGGTTTATTTGAGCCACTGCGTGAATGTGTAAGAGCCTTAAAACCTGAGACTCTGCAAGATGCCATTATTAGGACTCAGGACATGGAGGATGTGGTCCCGAAAACAAAAAATTTCCCCAAGCCTTTCATTCCCCCCCAAAAAAAGATAAGAAACCTTTTCAGAAAGAGTGGATTAGAAAGGAGAAGTTGGATGACACAGCTGGTAATGAGTTGAGAGGAAATAATATTTTCTTCAAGTACAAAGAACCTTGGGAGCCACGACTTAGGTGTATGGGGAAAGGAAAGGTAAAATACATATAGGTGCACTCAGACAACGATGAGGAAGAGGAGGAAGTTACACAGGATTAGTGAAACGATCAGGGAGGATAGAATGATGAGAAATCTTGTGAGGAGGCTAAGGGTGTGACTGTCACCACTCTATGAAGAACCCCTATATACTACACTTTTAGATTTAGAAGGGTACTATGGGGGCATCATGTCACAACTTTCATTAATGGTGGGGAGACCCACAAATTCATTGATGCAACATTGGTGGTCATGAGACACATGGCTATAGAGGACTTCGAGGGGTTCAACATGGTAGTGGTTGATGGATTTACTATGACATGCACGCAGAAGATTCTGAGGTTGGTCGTGACATTGGGAAACTTGTTGGGTATGTGTTATATTATTTGCATGACTAACACCCCCCCCCCCCTTTGGGGGTCGAAGGGGGGCAATTTTTTCCTCAAGAAACATGTCACATTTTTTTCTCATTTTTCGTGTCACCTCGATTTGTGTGTCCATTGTTGGGAAGTTTTTTGGCACATGTTTTTTGCCGATGGTTTTCTATTTTCAGTTAAGGAATTAGTATTGTTGACTAATCCGGGTCATTGGGTTAGGGTTTTGGATGTCATTGGCTCCTATATGTATATTGTATTGTAAACATTATATCACTATGAATGAATATAGAATATGTTGGTTTTCCTGTTTTGGGTTTCCAGGGGAAAAATCTCTGTGTAATGTGTGTATTTTCCATTGTATCTTTTATGTTCTTTTATTGAAAATCTATTTGTAGTAAAATATTGTACAAGGTTAAAATCTATATTTGGTATCAGATCTTTGTTGGCTTCAGGGGGACGCCTTTATGGTCAAGGGTTTGGCTCGGGACTATGACAAGCCTTGTTACAATGGGAGATCTGTGGTATTGATTTTTCATGTGAAAATAAATGGCAAGCAGTTCGAAAATGGAGATAGAGAAGTTTAATGGGAAATGTTTTGAGTTGTGGAAGTTCAAGATGGAAGATCTATTGATGGACAAAGATCAGTGGATCGTGGTGGATCCAGGTACTGCACCTACAGTAACTTAAATAGATGACTGGAAAAAGTTAGATCCACAGGCGAAGAGCACAATCTGACTGTGTCTATCATATTTATTATTATTGAATGGGTCATAGGAAATTACAACCAAAGATTTATGGGATAAGTTAGGGAAGTTGTATCGGTCTAAGTCCCTAGTAAATAAACTATTCCAGAGAAAGAAATTGTATAACCTGAGGATGAGAGATGGAGACTCAGTGGAAGAGCATTTGAACACCTTCAATACTGTGGTAAATTAGTTAGTATATGTTGAGATTAAAATTTCAGATGAAGATAAGTGAATCAATTTGGTGTGCTCTTTACCAGACTCGTGGGATTGTCTGGTTGTGGCCATAGGTAGTAATACAATTTCCTTGAAGTTTGATGAAGTGGTCTCATCCTTGTTGTCGAAGGAGATGATACAGAAGAACATGGAAGGACAGAGCATAGATGCATTATTTGTAGGAGGACGCTCCCAAGAAAGAAATAGATCTAAGTCCTCAAGTGGGAGATATAATTCTAAGGGTAGATCTAAATCTCCTGAAAAGTTTGTAAAGGCATGTTGGAGATGTGGAAAAGAAGGGAACAAAAAGAAGTAGTGTAGATCCAAATTTGAGAAAAAGAAGGGATTTGAAGAAGCTCCTTCTACAGAAGAAACGACCTCCAAGGAAGAAGGAGGGGATATGTACTTGGCTTCTTCAAGAACACATGCAGATCATGAGGCATGGTTGGTTGACTCAGGTGCATCTTTTCATATGACTCCCCATAGGGAGTGGTTCTGTGAATATGAAAGGGTATGATGGAGGTAATTTTTTCCTAGGTGATGACTCGACAACCAGAATCATAGGACAAGGAAAATTCAAGTTGAGGTTCATAGATGGAAGGATTATAAAACTACCTGGTATTCTACACATCCTAGGTTTGGCCAGAAATTTTATTTCTGTAAGAAAAATGGATGATGCAGGGGTAAAAACAATATTTGAAGAGGAAACATGCAGGATGGTTCGAGGAGCAATGGTGTTGTTGAAAGGAGTTCGGTTTGGAACTATGTATAAGCTAAAAGGAAGCATTATTAGTGATGGGTGTAATAGTTTGATTGTTCCTGATATTGGAGTTGAATAAGAAATAAATCCTTTAATCTCTAGAGAAAATTTTGTGTTGTGGCATCAAAGACTAGGGCATATCAGAGAGGAGGGTCTTCGACTACTACACGGTAAAGGTATGGTTGAAGGTATCTCTAACTTCTCTCTGGATTTTGATTTCTGTGAAAATTTTGTATATGGGAAGTAGAATCGGGTAAGATTCCCCTCTCGTGCAATGAGGGTAGAAGGAATTTTACAACTAGTTCACAGTGATGTATTTGGACCTGTGTCAATTCCATCATTTTGAAAATATGTGTATTATGTCTCGTTTATAGATGACTTCTCAAGGAACACTTCGATATATTTTCTCAGGAATAAATCTAAAGTCTTTGATAGGTTTAAAGAGTTTAAGGCTCTTATTGAGAATCAAACAGAGAAAAGAATGAAAGTGTTGAGGACAGATAATGGCGGAGAGTTATGCGGGAATGAATTTGAACAATTCCGTAAGAAGTGCGATATAGAAAGGTAGAATAATACTCCATATACACCACAACATAATGGAGTTTCAGAACGGATGAAAAGGACGTTGATGGAAAAATCAAGTTACATGCTTAGTGGTGTCGGGTTAGGGCAATAATTCTGGGCAGAGGAAAGAATAGAGCCTTGAGTGTGATGTGTCAGGAGAGGGGATAAGATCCATTTTGATGCAACATAGACATATGAGAGAATATGAGAGAAGGAAACTCATGGAGTCAGAGAGACTGTATTCCATCTATGATGAAGAAATGCTCTCCATCATGCATTCCTTGGAGAAATTCAGACAATACTTGGTAGGTGGAAATTTAGTGGTTAAGACCAACTAGAACAGTTTGAGACACTTCTTTGGGAAGGACTTAAATGAGATGCAACGGAAGTGGGTTAGAAAATTGTAGGCATATGAATTTGACATTGAGTATGTGAAATGGAAGAAAAATTAGATTCTTGATTCCCTCTCCAGAAAACCCGAGTTATGTTCACTCACAAAGATTTTAGCTGACTGGAAATCTCATCTCTTGGTAGAGTATTCCAAGAACGAATTTGTTTCTGAGTTGATGGATCACAACATATAGGATGACAAGTACAAGGTGGTGGATTACATCATCTACTACAAGGACCATATATACTTATTCCTAGAGTCTATATTGAAGGAGAATATTATGAGGGATATGCATGACACACCTCTCATAGGCCATCCTCAACACTTTAAAACTAACAAGAAGACTAGGGAGAGGCTCACTTAGAAGGGCCTCAAAGATTATGTATTGAGACATGTGAAGGAGTGTAAGACTTTTTAGGAGAAAAAGATAGAGTGAACTCATCCTGTGGGGTTGTTACAACCATTACTCATTCCAGAGCAGAAGTGCAAAAGTGTGTCCATGGACTTCATTATAGGTCTACCGAAGGTATAGAGTAGATACTGCATATATTTGGTGGTCGATCAGTTGACCAAGTTCGCACATTTCTTTACCATTTCCTCAAAGCACAAGGAAGAATAAGTAACATAGTTATTCTTCAGGGAGGTATTCAGACTCCATGGGGTTCTAAAGTACATTGTCAATAGCAGAGACAACAAATTCCTTAGTGCATTTTGGCAGGAGTTGTTCAGGTTGGTTAGCACCAAGTTGACTCCTAGAAATAGTTACCACCCCAAGTTCCAAAAGAGATGGTCAGACAAATATTGTGAAAAAGTGGCTTGAGGGGTGCTTCCATAACTATGTGCCAAGGAAACATAAGGTGTGGAACATGTGGTTACACTTCGGAAAGCATTGTTATAATACCACTTATCACATGTCCATTGGTATGACCCCATTCCGAGCATGATATGGATATGATTGTATTTCATTTGTTGATTTGGTTTTTAGGGATAGCAGGGCTCCCAAAGCCAAGCATTGGATTTAGAAGAGTCAATACATCCTCAAGGATCTCAAGGACAATTTACAGGTGGCACAAAATCAACAGAAGATTTATGTAGATAGGCACATATTCTAGTGCACTTTTGAGATGGGGGACTTGGTATTTTTGAGATTACAACCATATAAACAATATTCACTGAAGCAAAGTGGTGCCGAAAATATTAAGCCTCACTTTTATGGCCCCTAGAGGGTGATATGAAGAGTTGGAGAGGTAGCTTATGAGCTTGAGTTGTTGGAGGGAAATAAGATCCACAATGTGTTTCATGTTTCATGTTTCATACCTCCAAAAGGTATTGGGACAATAGGTCACTTATTCAACAGAGCTGCCTTTATTGGAAGAGGAGTGACAATTAGTGTTGGTTCTTGAGGAGGTATTGTAGGACCGAGAGAGGAAACTACGAAACAGGGTGATCTGAGAGTACCTCGTCGGGTGGAGAGATTTTCCAGTAGAGGATGCCACATGGGAAGGTGACCAGATCTTCCAGCATCCTAACTTGCATTTGCTTGAGGACAAGCACTCTCGAGAAGGGAGGACTGTAATGTGTCTTTCCAAATAATAGCTTCAAGAGATCGACATAATAGCCTAAGTTATTCATGTAGGCTATATACAGTGGATAAAAAGGGAATTAATTGATTATTTAATGTCGTTGCAGCGGAAAAATAATATTTTTAAAAGGTGGTCCATTGAGTAATTAGGTAAAAAGGTATTTTAAGTGACCTCGAGTTAATAAAGTCACTTTACTTTATTAAAAGGGTAAAAGGGGCGGAAAAGGGTCAACAAGGAAATAAAAGGAGAATGAGGGCGCCCTCTCTCATTATGCATTGTTATTTTCTAAAAACTAAATTGAGAGAGATATTGTGGCTTTGGATATTGGGATGAAAAACCCTATGGAAGGAGATTGGATTGGGTTTGGTGGTGAAACTATCCACCCTATCCGATCATAGATACGTAATCATTCAGATTTCTTCATTGTGCTTTAGTGTATTTGAGTATTTCATCTTTGGTAGCTGATTTTTCATTCATAGGGGTCGATTTTTCTTCAAGGAGGAAAGTAGAGTTCGGTGGTCGCATTTTTGTTGTTGTGGGAAGTGTTTTCTTAACTTGGGGGTCGATTTGCTCTTGTTGATTCAAGTTGCTAGATAAGGGGGAAATTTTCTGAGTAGAAAGGATGAATCCTTGCTATAGAGAGGTCAAACTAATTGATGGGTGAGTTTCATCTCATTGTGGGACATATTTCTCTTAGCTAGGTGATACTTACCACTATTAGGTCGTGTTTTGTAGAGGAGGGATCAATTTATCTTGAAAATAGGTCATATTTTTCTCGGGAACAAAACCTTCTATTGTTGGGGATGAATTCTTTGGATTAGAGACCAAATATGTGGTTGTAAGGATCAACTTTACTGAAGGGGAATTGAATTCCTTTGGCAGGATCAATTTGTATGTTGCAGGAGTCATATCATTTCTTGGAAGGTCGCCTTGGACCTCACTAGTGGTCAATATATGTAATATGTCAGCGATAAATTGAGGAATCAGACCCAGATTTTGGTGTTATTGTTGTTGTTTGGGTTATTTCTTTTATTGCAATAGTGTTGTTATTACTTTAAGTATTATGCATATTTCATTTGGAAACAACATCCCTTATGTATTGCAAACCATCTTTAAAATATAAATCAACAAGCCACAAATACAATAGAAACAAAAAAAAAGGGGACTTACAACAAGTTTGAGGTTCATAGCCAAGTGTTTGAAAAAGGATTTATATCATAAATAGATTCACAATAGGTAGAGAAAAAGGGTATCAGTGGGCTTGAATCTGTTTGAAAATTGTTTGACAAAACAACTACATTGATAAACTAAGGAAAAATCCAAAAACATTAGTGTGGATTTTACAAAGAAGATCAAGCAGATCCATTTGCAAGTACAAGAGACACTGAAGAAGTCACGGGAAAAGTACAAGGCTAGACATGACCAACACAAAATAGAGAGAACAATTAGAGTGGGAGACAGTTTATACTTACAACTGAATAAGGAAATGCTACACGGTCCTGGTAAGAAGATCAAGGCTTAGTGGTATGGTCCTTTTTAAGATGGGAGATAATTCTTACAAACTTAGTATACCCCCGTGCATGTGTATTCACTCAATAGTGAATGTGGATAACCTCAAACTCTATGATCCTTCCATGTTGGATCAAGAGGAGGAGTAGGTCGTACCTTCCACAGACGATTTAGCACCAGATGCTCAGACAAAGTTAGCAGAAGACACAATTTTTTGGAAGCATTCTAGAACTACAAGACAAGGGCATCATAACCTTTGGTATATTGGTTTGAAAGGAAAACGTATAGGAAAAACAAAGTGGTACTCCAGGGAGAAGGTAGAGGAAATTTTGTTTTGCCTCATTTAGTAAATATTTTTAGGACCAAAATCCTCCCTAAATGGAGAGGTATGATCTGGATTGGATCATTATGTTATTTTTCATCTATCTCGATGCTTTCAAAGTGAAAAAATTGGAGAAATCAGTTTGCAAGGTCATTTTAGTGGTAGGTCCCATTTTGGAAAATTGGGGTCTCAAACCTTCTAGAGCCATTTTGAGGCATTAAACAATGTTTATTTGTTTCTAGTGTCCAAAACGCATACATACCCCATTGTTTGCACCCAATTCGTCACTAAGTGAGCAAATAAAAGGGTGTTTACATGCCCAATTGGGTCTTGCTAGGCATGATAGCTGTAGAGGAAAGGGTTAGAGAAATAAAAACAAAAACAATAAACAATAAACAAGAATTAAATTAAAACAAACTAAAACTATAAGCATATTAAAAAGAAATAACAAACACAATGGACCAATATCACCAATGTATTTAGGTTGATCAATTGATGAAATCCAAAGCACAATGAAGAAAGGGAACTATGGTTCCTTCTTCCTCCAAAGGAAGGCTCTTGAGGCCCTCACAAACTTGCTCTCCTTACAACGAGAAAATGAGAATGATGGTGAAAGAACTCCAAGCACATTCACTCAATGGAGAGGTGAATGGCTCTATGAAATGTTGCCAATGTGTGATTGTCAAAGAGTGAGTCCTTAACAATATTAGCAGCATAACAATACATGAAATTCCTTGAGAAAATGATGGTTCTTCATGGCTTTTTATAGCATGGCATGGGGTGATTATGTAACTCCTTTGAGGTGTGAAAAGGGGCTCTTTAGGGCTCAATTAGGTCTTTGACCAGCCTACCATGCAGATTCAACTCAGATTTGATGTCAAATCGGCTTGGAAGCTGATCCATTAGTGGTTGGGAGGCCGACCAATTTCAATAAATGCGTCGTTTTAGCAGGTGCACGGGTTTTTCACCCAACAACGGCGCATCGTGCGGGCATGCGCGCATTGTACGTTGTTGTTACGCGCACCCAGATTCTGTAAAGCGCCCTTCAATTTTTGGTTACTTTGTATAGTTTTTTACCCTTTTGCCATCTTGTGGAATTAATCCTGTGCCATGAATGACTTCATTCCTGTTTTGATGATGCAGAGTTCTTGTCGCCATGTGCGGACGAAATTTCAATGATAACAGATGCCCCCTGATGGATGAGGTTAGGAGCATACGTATAGCCGAAATCCATCAATGTTTCTTTTACTGAGAATGGTGTGGTAAGAGAGAGCAAGAGTGGGACCGTGTAGAGAAATCCTTTGGAGAAGAAAGGAACTGGTAGAACCCGACCTTCCAGAAGGTGCGTAACAATATACAACTGTGTACAAACGAGGCAGGCATGCCCCATGCTCGTGTTATGTAACTCTAACAAATGATGACTGAAGTGTTGGTGTAGACAACTGCAGCGCCCTCGGGGGCGATAATGATAAAGGCAGAAGACAATTCTGCAAAGGAACATACTCTGAACAATAGGCAATGATCGTGGTAATAAGCAGTGACGATGATGCAGGCATTGATGGCCCTACCAAGTTCAGAGGTCTTCGGCAAATGATGATAATAATAACTGAAATAGTCGCAAAGTAAGACCCACCGTAACATGAGAAATTGTTGGCGTCGAATGTTACGGGGGCCAACGACAGCAAGGGGCAATGGTGTTTCCCCCCGTGCCATCCGAGATCTCTCATTGAATAGAAAATGAGAATCAAGATACTGTCGCCCTTCTAGAAAATTGTGCTGATGTCGAAAAAAAGGGGGACGCAACTCCCAGAAGCAAAGGGCTCCGTGAAA
Organism: Picea engelmannii; assembly: GCA_009831015.1. NCBI lineage: Eukaryota > Viridiplantae > Streptophyta > Pinopsida > Pinales > Pinaceae > Picea > Picea engelmannii. Next base: position 1,175,903 of record ML777530.1, on the reverse strand, counting down.
TCTACTGAGGTGAGGAGGTGGCAGAGGTACATGGACGAAGTCAAGAAGTGAGAAGACTCAAGACTGCCCTTGGCTGGAGGATGTATGAGATAAACAGTGGCTGCAACCATGTGACAAGGTCGAGGGTCAGGGGGACGCCAAGACCGAGGATAAGTCGTGCCATAGGCGAGACAAAGTGAACAAATTCAGAGGGTAGAGGTAAGTGACTTGTGGAGTACTCTGAAGATATGGAAAATGCCGGCAAGGGTAGATGATGAGAAATGCTCCAACCAAGGGTGACATGGGTTGCGTGTGGCCAAAAGAAAGCAAGTCGCCAACGGTGATGACAAAAGAAAATGTAATGACTGGAAATAAAGGCGTGTGTACAATAAATAATGAATAATTTGGGAAAAATGTACAAATACAGAAACAAGTGCCCCAGTGTGAAATGAGTGCCCCAGGGAGGGCAGAAATTTCGTGGAAAACTGATGAAGGGTGGGGGGCCCGTTGGTGAGTTTCTGTATGAGGTAGGTGAAATGAAGATAGGTTCGCAGATGGGAAAACTGATGTTGGATGAAATGGTGGGTTCGTGATCCTGCGGAGGTGCAGGTAAAAAGAACATAACCATAAAGTGATGACCTGGGAGTCCATATGGGAAAGCTAGCAAAATGAGGAGAAGGAGTATGTGGTTGATCTGCAACATGATGAAAGACTATCGGGAGTCCCATTTCTAAAGGGTAATGAAGAACAGCATGAGTGTCAACAGTGTAAAAAGGTTCTATGAATGAGACAACTCATGTGGGTAAGAAAGCTACCGGGTACCAGTACCGAAGATGAAAAATAGAGGTGTGAGTACTGCAGAGCCAGAAATGGGTGTCCTAAAAGCCTATATCAGAGGGTGTGACTGGAGATGTAAATGCAATACAGCGGGAGATACTACATGCCAGTGCTAAGTATATACCTGAAGGAATCATGTTGAGGGATGACGATCAAGTACCTGCACATAGAACAACCAAATACCCAAAGTGAACAATATCTGAAGAGAATCCAAGATATGAGCATGTATTAGATAAATGTGACAATGCGCGTGCGTACCTGACCATAATATGAAAAAAAGGCGCCTCGGGGGCTCAGGATGAAAAGTGGCCCAGGGACAGCTGTGATGTTCGACGATAGAGGGGTCGAGGCCAGGCATCTCCGTGTATGACCAGGCGAAGATATCCCTATATTCCTGGAAGAGGGATTTATATGCGGTGATTTCCTGAGGAGTGCAAGCAGCTCCAATGATGATTTCTTCGACGACGCCCTTTTTGATGGAAATGTCGATTTTGATGGTGGGAGAAATGTTAGCCAGATTACCTTCTTCAAAAGCGTTGGGTGCAGGAATGGGATTGTTGAACCAATCGATAGGCCCGGACGGGATAAAATCTTTGGTCTCGACCGCATAAACGGGGTTGTGGCTAGGAGGCATGAGGGCTTCCTGCGAAAGGAAGAGAGCACGTTGATGTAGTGCGTCCCAGGGAGAGTCTAGGCGTTGTAGCTCTTCCAGTATTTCTTCTTCGCATTGGAAACGACGGGAACATAATGGATCGTGAGGAGTGATCTCAGCGCTAGTGTGATTTCCCCCTGCTGGGGAAGCAAGGGGAGTTGTGCGAGCAGATGATGAGGGTTCACTCGTCATGAACCATATGTGGAAGCATTGAGGGGTACCCGTGGTGGTTGGGTGAATAGTGTCCACAGGGGAATGAACAGGAGAATTGGGTGGGTTACGGGGTAAATCCTCAGATACGCCATCTAAGAACCAAGGAGGTGTTGGGAGTGCCTCAGGTTCAGGCGAAATGACATGAAATGTCTCTAGTGATGAGGTAATGTCAATTACCGCCTCTGCAGGTTTGTGATGCATGGCTAATTGACATTGCCTATATGCTAGGATTATAGGACACTGGTATGTAAAATGAGCCAATGAATCGCAGAGAGAGCAGAGGCACCTCATGCATTCATTGACTGAAGTGGTGACATAGTGAATGTCGGTGATATTTGTTGTGGAGGACGTGGCAGGGCGTGGGTTGTTCTGAAAGTCTTGGCATATGATAACTAATGCCTGCCAGAAACGTGGCAGTGCTGGACAATGATGGGTGTAGTGGCCATACTCACAACAGATAACACACGCGAATTTGGTCCTCAACCCTTTACTACTGGAAGGTTGAGTGGTAGCAATAGTAATGGGTGGTGTGGGGCTTGGATTGGGGGGAATCAAATTCCGTAATTCTGGTAGTGATGGGTAGTTGTTGGTTTGGTGACCCTCTTTGTCACACAATGCGCAAGGTGGTGGGATGCGCGGAGGAAGTGGAGTTGTGGGCTCCTTCTTCTTTCTCCTGCCCCCAGTGGTAGCAGGGGGGGTCGGGAGTATAGGGGTAGTGGGAGTGAGGACAGGAATCTTCATGGGGAGTCCTTCCTGTGGGCGAGGGACCATCTCAGGTGGGTTTGACAGGCGCGCCCTAGAGCGCACCTGTATTGTGAACAAGTGCGCATGTGTGTGCGCCCGTGGGTGGTAAAACCATGCCTTTGAGGCAAGTTTTAAGGGTAAAAAATGATACTTTTTGATGCATTGGATGTTTTCATAAGCTAATATAGGACTCTGTGTTGTGTGCAAGTGGCTAGCAGTGACCATGGATGTGCAGTGGCGTGAGCATGACTGGTCACAGTTGCGTGATGTTGTGGCCAATGCAGGGCCTGCAGTTCGAGCGGCTTTAGCAACCAGTGGGTTGCTAAATTTCTTTGAGTGCCCGTTGATATGGGCACAAGAGTACTTACTCCAGTTTCTACTCCAGATGTGGAGCCCAGATCTGCACTGCTTCCTCGTGCGAGGAGAGAAGATCCCCTTCACTGCGGTGGAGGATATTTATTTTTTGACTGGGCTCCCCTTTCGGGGAACACTGCTGCCGGCAGAGCTTGTGCTGCCGAGGGATACACACTTGGCTGATGTCGCTCGACGATATTGCTCATGCGAAAACTACATGTCGGGGGCTGTAGTGAATGTGAGCGGTCTAGATGCCCTGTTGCATCGTTGCATAGCGGCGATGATTGTTCGGGTGTATGGGTCACTGGCGACCCAACGGATCAGTGGTGGCCAGCTGCTGGTGATGGAGATAGTGGTGGTGGGATGTGAGTGGTTTACCTGGGGTTTGACACTGCACGCGCGAATGATCGCACAGCTGGACCGTTGTCGGTCCACAGGTACCGGGGAGTTCGCATTCAGCTCGATCCTGGTAGCCTATTTCTTGGAGAGGGTGCTGATGGTGTGCCCGAGGGTGCTACTAGAGGCACCAGGGGTACGAGAGCCACGCTTGAGGCGATGGTCATCAGTTTTGGTTCGCCACGGTGGTGGCGAAGGCGGGCATTAGTTCATGGTGCAGGCAGCGCAGATATGGCGGCAGATGCCGCAGGTCATACTTCAGTACCCCTATGCTGGGGTGGACTTCAGGGGGGAACACGGACATGGTGTTGCCTCCTGGGGAGGTGTTCGACCATCGAGGTATGTTGTGTATTTGTATGTTTTGATTTCTGTTAGCTTTTGATATATCAGTTCATATGTATGATGTATAGACACTGATACGATCTACTATTTGTTGCTTTGTGCATGTGCAGATTTGGCACCTCGCGGGCGTGAGGTGGAGTTGTATAGAGCGTCGGTTCAGCAAGAGCTGGAGAGACCTCCACGTGGAGAGAGGCGGCGACGAGATGAGGCCGCTGGGTGACCTGCAGAGCCTGAGAGGGAAGCGAGGAGATGTCGGTTCGACGATCCTGGTGCAGGGCCGTCACATGCTCCTCCGGCGGCAGACGGAGTGGATTTGGATGATCTACGCCGTCATCTTGAGACGGTGTTGCAGGATGTGCCCGAGGGTATGTGGATCCATATCCAGCATGAGGGGTTCCTGGAGCAGTGCATTGGATTACCGCCACCATGGCGAGGGATAGTGCGACGAGCAGCTGTGCTTGCTGCGATGACCAGTGGACGCCTGCCGCCGGGGCAGGAGGGTCCTGCAGGTGTTCCACCACCTCCTCCTGAGGGAGGATCAGGTGGGGGTGCGATAGAGGCACCCTGATGTATGATATGTATTTTGTATACCTTTTTGATAGGCTGGTGAGCCGAGTTTTGTACCGAGATGTGGCACTAGCCTACGGGCAGATGTATATTTTTTGTATGTAAACATTCGGATGGCCTGAGGGGCCTATATATATATATATATATATGAGTATACATGTTGTTGAGATCCAAATGTTGTTTACATGTGTTTTGTGTGGATGATGATGATGTCTATTTGATCTATATGCTGTGACAGGATGTATGAGATGTTTATGTATGTGTAGCTTGATGTGATATATGCCAATCTAACACTGTGTTAGCTATTTCATCAGTTGTTTGATTCAATTGTCTTGGGATATGTGTAAATTTAATGGAATCAAAATGTCGAGATAATAATCTAACCTGTAGGTATTTGCGAAAGAGGCACGGATCGCGTACACGGTAAACATTGTTGAGCTGGAGAACGACTAGTTGAGAGTCGAGGAAAACGCTAAGGTGACGAATATGATGATGTTGGGCATCGGTCAGGATGCCAATGACAGCAGTGTATTCGTCTTGGTTGTTGGTTGCTGGTCCCAAACATATGCCGCTTGAATGTAGCATTTCATGTGATGGGGTGTAGAGAGCCCAAGCAGTCGAAGCGAGATTTTGTGTCCAACGGCTGGCGCCGTCGGCGTAACCAATGTGGTAAGCTGGTGGAGGAGGCATCTGTCAATAGCACAAAGGATAGTTTAGATGAGAGGGAAGGAGAAAAAAGATTAAAAACATGAAATAAGAAAAAGTAACCTAAAGTAGAATGACTACTTCTAATCGTAAAATTTCTTGAGGTACAACCCATTGACGGGTTCCTTGAGTGAGAGGCCTTCGGGGGAGGCCAGGATGTATGCACCTTTGGTGAAGCAATGTTGGATGATGTAAGGGCCATGCCAAAGTGATTCTAACTTGCCATGGCCAAAGGTATCATGGGAGATATCATAGGCCAAGACGAGGTCGCCTTCACGAAATGATCGAAGGTTGACATGGCGATCAAAGGTAGCCTTGGATCGTTTTTTAGCTGCCTCGTTGTTCTGTAATGAGGATTGACGATCTTCATCCAGAGACTCCAAGTTCAGCAAGCGCTGCTCCATTGGAGCAGTGTCAGGTAAAATCTCAATTGCGGTGCGAAGGGTGGGAATTTCGCACTCGATGGGAAGAGTTGCTTCGACCCCATGGTCTAAATAGAATGGCGTGAAACCCGTAGCGGTATTTACTGTCGTTCAATAAGCCCATAGCGCAGAAAATAACATATGACGCCAATTGGTCTTATGTTTATTAACCGTGCGCTGTAACATGGTTTTGAGGACTTTGTTCACTGCCTTAACCTGTCCGTTTGACTGAGGGTAATATGGTGAGACAAACTCGTGAGAGAAGCCTAACCGAGATGAGAGTTCGACGAAGATCTCATTCTCGAAGTGTTTCCCGTGGTCGGAAACAAGTTGAAGTGGTACTCCGAACCGGGATATGACATGGTTAAAGAAAAAACGCACTTCAGTGTCAGCGGTGTTGTTGAAGGTGGGCATGGCTTCAGCCCATTTGGTGAAGTAATCAACGGCGACAACAATGTATTTGTGACCATTGCTGGAGGGGGGATTACAAGTCATAAATTCGATGCCCCATTTACAAAAGGGGCCCACCGTAATGACAGGGTGAAGAAGGGCGGGGGGGGCTCGGGCTTTGTTGGCATAGAGCTGACATTGCTCACATCTTTTCACGGCATGAATGCAATCGTGAAACAGGGTAGGCCAAAAATAACCAGCTCGGATTATCTTCTGAGCCATGGAGATACCCGAAATATGGCCCCCACATGCGCCATTGTGGCAGTCGTTTAAGACTCTCTCGGCCTCGTCAGTAGTCAGGCAGCGACGCAGAATGGTGTCGACGCCCCGCCGATATAGGATGTCTCCAATGAGGAGATAACGGGGGGCCTGATGGAAAATCCGTCGATGATCATCTCGTGATAGGTGATTACCGAACTTTTGAGTTCGTAGGTAGACGAGGAGGTTGCCATACCAAGGATCATCGAAAGCGATGTAAAAGAGATGTTCGTCAGGAAAGTCAGTATTGACGGGCGCACTGGTGGTGTCAGAGGGAAGGGCCGTGACAAGTTCGGCGAGAACGAGGGCCTTCTTACTCTTAGGTGTTGAAAACTCGAGGTCGTATTCCTGAAGGATAACGATCCATCGAGCAAATTTGCCGTTAACTTGGTGACGGCTGAGCAAGTATTGCATAGGGTTGGAATCTGCAACGACCTTGGTGGTGCGAAGCAGAATGTAATGGCGCAGTTTCTGTACTGCAAGGACAACTGCAAGAGCAAGTTTCTCTTCATGTTTGTACTTCAGGGGTGGTCCTGAGAGGTTCTTACTAACGTAGTAAATGACGTGTTCACGATTGTCATCTCCGAGTTGGACGAGGACGCCGGCTACTGATACAGCTGATGCTGATACGTATTGGATGTAGTCGCGATTGTAGTCAGGTGCACTAATCAAAGGTGCACTAATCAAAGGTGCACTTGAAAGCGTTGCTTTAAGATCATCAAACGACTATTGGGCATAGTCGTCCCAGTGAAAAGGGATGTCATGACGTAGTAAGCGAAGGAAACCATGTGCGTGGATGGCGTAATCAGGAACAAAGCATCGCAGAAAGTTAGCTTTGCCCTGTAGACTCTGTAGTTGTCGTAAATTCCGAGGAGGTGGAATTTCGGTGATAGCTTTGACTTTAAGGGGGTCCACGGTAATACTGTTGTGGGAAACGATAAAATCGAGGAGGCGCCCTGCGGTGACACAGAATACACACTTGAGAGGGTTCAAGCGGATGTTATACTGATGACACCGTTGAAAGATGATTCGTAAATCATCGAGGTGTTGGGTGCGTTTCTTAGATCGAGCTGTGAGGTCATCCAAGTAGGCAAGGATAATGGCAGCCAGATCATGAAAGATGTATGTCATCGCGCGCTGGAAGGTTGTGCTGGCATTTTTGAGGCCGAAGGGCATGACACGATATGCAAACGTACCCCACGAGGTAATGAATGCGGTTTTATACTGATCGGCTGGGTGGATTTGAATTTGGTTGTAGCCAGAGAATTCGTCCATAAAGGAGAGAGCCTCATGGCCGGCACAGTCATCGATAATATGATCGATGAAAGGTGTTGGGAAGTTGTCTTTGGGACATGCGTTATTGAGATCGCGAAAGTCGGTGCAGACGCGGATAGAGCCCTGTTTTTTGTCGACGGGTACAGGATTGGAAACCCATGAAGTATAAGCGATGGGGTAAATAAAGTCGGTCGTACGTAACTTGTCAATTTCGGCTTTGATAGCCGCGGACTTAGATGGGTGTAGCGGTCGTTGTTTCTAGCAGTCTTGCGTCTTCCCACTTCATACATTCTCCAGCCAAGGGCAGTCTTGCGTCTTCCCACTTCTTGACTTCGTCCATGTACCTCTGCCACTTTCTCACCTCAGTAGATTCCACGGAGCCCTTTGCTTCTGGGAGTCGCATCCCCCTTTTGTCGACATCAGCACAATTTTCCAGAAGGGCGACAGTATCTTGATTCTCATTTTCTATTCAATGAGAGATCTCGGACGGCACAGGGGGAACACCATTGCCCCCTGCTGTCGTTGGTCCCCGTAACATTCGACGCCAACACTTTCTCATGTTACGGTGGGTCTTACTTTGCGACTATTGCATTTATTATTATCATCGTTTGCCGAAGACCTCTGAACTTGGTAGGGCCATCAATGCCTGCATCATCGTCACTGCTTATTACCGCGATCCTTGCCTATTGTTCAGAGTATGTTCCTTTGCAGAATTGTCTTCTGCCTTTATCATTACCGCCCCCGAGGGTGCTGCAGTTGTCTACACCAACACTTCAGTCATCATTTGTCAGAGTTACATAACACGAGCATGGGGCATGCCCGCCTCGTTTGTACACAGTTGTATATTGTTAAGCACCTTCTGGAAGGTCGGGTTCTACCAGTTCCTTTCTTCTCCAAAGGATTTCTCTACACGGTCCCACTCTTGCTCTCTCTTACCACACCATTCTCAGTAAAAGAAACATTGATGGATTTCGGCTATACGTATGCTCCTAACCTCATCCATCAGGGGGCATCTGTTATCATTGAAATTTCGTCTGCACATGGCGACAAGAACTCCGCATCATCAAAACAGGAATGAAGTCATTCATGGCACAGGATTAATTCCACAACATGGCAAAAGGGTCAAAAACTATACAAAGTAACCAAAAATTGAAGGGCACTTTACAGAATCTGGGTGTGCGCGCATATGCGCGTAACATCAACATACAATGCACTCATGCGCGCACGATGCACCGTTGTTGGGAGAAAAACCCGTGCACCTGCTAAAACGACACATTTATTGAAATTGGTCAGCCTCCCAACCACTGATGGATCAGCTCCCAAGCCGATTTGACATCAAATCTGAGCTGAATCCGCATGGTAGGCTGGTCAAAGACCTAATTGAGCCCTAAAGAGCCCCTTTTCACACCTCAAAGGAGTTACATAATCACCCCATGCCATGCTATAAAAATCCATGAAGAACCATCATTTTATCAAGGAATTCCAAGTATTGTTATGCTGCTAAGATTGTCAAGGGCTCATTCTTTGACGATAACACATCAGCAACATTTCATAGAGCCATTCGCCTCTCCATTGAGCGAATGTGATGGGAGTTCTTTCACTATCAGTCTTATTTCTTCGCATTGTAAGGAAAGAAAGTTCATGAGGGCCTCAAGAGCCTTCCTTTGGGGGAAGAAGGAACCACAGTTCCCTTCCTTCATCGTGCTCTGATTTCATCAATAGACCAGCTCAAAACCATTGGTGATATCGGTGTCTTTTTGTGTTTATTGTTTCTTTATCCGTATGTTCATAGTTTTAGTTTGTTTTTGTTTAATTCTTGCTTGTAGTTTGTTTTGTTTCTTCTAACCCTTTCCTCCACAGCTGTCATGCTCTACAATACCCAACAGGGCATGTAAGCACCCTCGATTTTCTCACCAGGTGACGAATTGGGTGCGAACACCCATTAAGAGTGTTCTACACTCTGATACCTTTCCAACGATGCATACCATGTGTCAAAAAGAGTTTGTATGCAAATATTATTCATCTTGCAAATTGACCTATCGTGTTGACCACCATGGTACGAGAGGATGCCACATCAACCCCCATTACTCATGCATATGAAGCTAGACACATGAAGAATTTCAAGAATATTCTAGAAGGTTCAAAAGCCTACCACAATTGGGGGTTAAGGAAGTAAAAAACCTAACCCTATATGGTTATCGACCTAAGTTAAATACTAGGCCACTAGGAAGAGAAGGGGTTCCATTCTATATTGTATTTTGTTCCATAGCAGATCAGAGTAAATGGGAGTGGGAAATTAGAAATCATAACAGAGGGGGTTAATGTTTTGTATATTCCTAACAGGAAATAGGTCTCAGGAAAATCCATAGAGAGTGACTTCTCCTTTGTTGATCCAAATGGATGTCGGTGGCCTCCCATCTATTCCAACTGGCTCATTTTGACAGTTTTTCTGTTTGGCAATTTTTCCTAGTTTTGAGTCCTTGACTTATGTTGGTTGTGAAGCCTGATTATATTCCTCATTCAAAGGTCTTTGTTTTCAGCCCTGTTTATACCCCATGAAGACTTTACACCCTGGAAGAATGTACACTCCTCCATGTGGGGGAGTGAAAAGGGGGGTTACCCCCTCTATGGGGTCTGGGGGCAAGCGGGCCCCCGATGGTGGTTCAGGGGTGAAGCCCACGAAGGAAAAATTTCCTTGTAAACGTATATTGTAATTTCATTGTATATCTAGACCATTCATTATAAAGTCACATATATGACAGTAGAATTTATGTTAGGGTTTTTTTCCCTAGAAGGAAACCCTCTTTTATGAGGGAAATGTATTGCAGCTATGTATCATTGCAAATATTGTATTCTGAGAGAAGAGACTGTGAGAGAAAGAAGAGGAAGTTGCAGCGGGGGTGTTGTAGTTTGTATCCCTTCATTTCCTGGATAATAATAAAGGAAGGACCTGGAAATTTCTCTGGTGGGCATATCCCACACTGGGTGAACCACGCATATCTGTGTCTCTATTGTATTGTGTATCTTCTTTCTTTTATTTCCTCATTTATTTTATTTTATTGCTCCACGATCCTATTTTTCTAACAACTTCTGGGGCCTTTTTTGAGTCCCTAAAGAACAATTTTAGGGATCTTCATAGTCTAGAGGCAACCTATGTATTCCTCAGATAGACCTTTCCAACATGCTATCATGCGCCTAAAAAGGAGATCAAATGCAAAACTTACGACCCCAGGAAGTTGATGTACTAGCTTAGCCCAACAACGCCCACATGACTTTTGGTGATTCATCTGCTAGGGTTAGGTTTTTGGATGTCTAGGGTTTTGGCATTCTTGTTTATTGTAAAATGGATGGGAGGGCCTCATTATAACCATATTCTTGTGAATGAGTGCAGTCATCACATCTCTTCTTAGAGATAAGCCGCCACCATTCTAGCAAGATTGTTTCCCACTGCATTTTACAGTTTCATCACATTTTCTTATTGAAAAGAAACAAGTTTTATTGTATCTTTATTATTTCATATCTGTTATTCTTGTGCCTCTGTGTTAAGAATAATCTGTATGCATTTTCATTATGCTCATAAAATCTGGATCAGTGGTATCAGAGCGGTATGCTCCTTGTCATTCTTAATGCATGTCCCCGACGAGGTTAGGGTACAAAGTATTGGAGCTTGTTTCTATTGAGGACAAAAGATCTTGCAAGTCCAAGCGACCTCTCATGGTGGGAGAAAATAAAGACGAAGGGACAAGAGATCCTTTCAAAAATTTTCTCGAGGAATCCCTCATGCAACAGAGGAACGAAATGATGGACAATTCTGCACAAATCCTTCGGCAGCTACCAACACGTGACACATTTTCCTCGAATAGAGGAGCTTCCCCCTTCAAGGTACAAATCAAATTTGATATTCCCATATTTGAAGGCCAGATAGACATAGATGTTGTATAAAAATGGTTAAATCTACTAGAAGGGTATTTTTCGATCCATAACTTTTCGAACAGAGAAAAGATTATGTTTGCGCTCCTCAAAGATGTCCCCCACGTCAAATATTGGTGGGAGACTTTCTGTGAGAAAAAGGAAATAGAGGAACCCTAATTATTTACAGTCGTAGTCACCTGGGAGTCCTTCAGGAATGCTATCAAGGAACAATACTACCATGTTGAAGGTTATGATGACCTATATACAAAATGGACCACACTGCGACAGGAAAGAGACCAAACAGTGCTAGAGTTCACAAATATCTTCCATACCTTATGCACCAAGTTGGGTATCAAATATTCTGAGTGAAATTTGGTGCTCAAGTATCATGGTGGTCTGCATAGATACATCCAATATGAAATGGAGTTTTTGTACATCTCGGCCTTGGGCACGGCCTATCGATATGTCGTCAAAATCGAGCAAAAGCTTAATAAAAGACGTGGCAATTTGGGCCTAGGTACCCCTCACATCAGAAGCAAGTTAAAGGAAGCCCCAACCCACAGAAAAAAGGACAAATAAAATACAGACAACCTTAGGACAACCAGTCTAGGCTGCAAGCAAAGAAGGACACCTAAAATACAAAGAAAGATATTAGGAAGTGGTGCGACTTCCATAAGAGCCCCTAGCATAACACTGTTGATTGTCGCTCCAAGAAATCGTTGGTGTTTCAGGTGAAAGCCTCTAAGTCAGATGCAGGTTCTGACTCTGATTCAGAACCAAAAAAGGGGAGATGGATCATTGATGTACAACCCAGTGGCATTTTTTCTACCACCAAGGTCCATCCCAGTGAACCACATGAGGAAGAAGAAGGAGAGTGCATCTTCCATTCACAAATGTGGGTAAAAGGAATCCCACTGAACTTTATCATTGATAGAGGTAGCCAAAATAACCTCATCTCAGAAGAGGTTTTCAAGTAGCTAGACCTGCCGACAACATCGTACCCACATCCCTACACCATTGGATTGCTCCACCAAGGAAGCGATATCTATGTCAGATAACAGTGTCGCATGTCGTACGAAATCAAGCCCTTCAAAGATGAGGTATTGTGTGATGTTTCTCCTCTCGAAGTTTGTAATGTTATTTTGGGACAACCTTATTTATGGAAACATCATGATGTATATGAGTCTAGGCCTCATAGTGTTATTATTACTTTGAACAGGAAATTATATAGGAAAAACGAGGTAGTCCCACCTAGTGTTATTTCCTTGATCTCTGCCAAGCAATGCAGGAAGTTCGTCTCTCAAACCGAGAAGTTTGTCTTCTTCTTGATTCGCTCTCAGAGTGAGCGAAAAATTGTGGCCACATCCATGGCCTCCACGACCAACCTCTCCACATAGCAGAAGCAAGTGGACGAGGTCGTGGCAGAATAAAAATACATATTCTCCTCACCTATCGGGGTATCTCTGTTGTAATGTCCCCATTTTGGGACATTATAACATTACAACATTTCAGAGTGTTATGCCTACCCGAGTAGACAGATAGGGGTGACAAAGATTTTAGGAGATACTAAGGGGTTTATTTGAGCCCAACTTGCATTGTTCATCATCAAGATCCATTCCACATAGCTTGGCTTTGGTTTCGTTGCATTTTGATGATTTCTGTAATTTTGAGTTATTATGGGTCATATCTTAATTGAATTCACTAAGAAGGTCATAATGGGCATATTACTTGGAGAAACCTCTTAGTGTGATAGCTCATCAGAATCGGGAAGAAGAGCACTACATGATAAGATGGTGAGAAGTGACTTTAAGTGGTTGGAGAAGCCATAAGGATGGATAAGTCACTTTTTAGAGGTAAAATGGTTAATTAATTAATTAATTAAGTGATTTAATCATGGAATAATAAAATAAAGTAAAACTCACTTGGAGGGAAGAAGTCAACAGTGAATTAGGGTTTCAGCGGTGATTTAGAGTTTTGGAAGTCAACAGTGAATTAGGGTTTCAACAGGGATTTAGGGTTTTGGAAAGCTATAAAGGAAGGGTCAGCGACCTAATTCATCATTATGAAGATTATGACTTGTCATTAAGGAGAAGAGGTGCATCTCAGGAGAGATAGTTCAGTGTATTCCGAGAGGAAGACACCAGTTGGCTGATTTCGGTGTGTAAAGACACACCCTAGTCACCGAGAAGATCATTCAGGTCTTCCATCATTCTTCATTGCTTCCACAGTGCTCCCATATTCCGGGTATTATCTTTTAGTTGCTTATTTGTATTCCGGCTAAGATCCTTTTGTCTTTTGATCTAGCCGAGTGTTGTTATTTTATTCAACCACAGTTGCTTATTTATATTCTAGCTAAGATCCTTTGTATGTTGATCTAGTCGAGTATTGTCAGTTATTCAGTAGCATTCAGCCATTTTGTAATCCACAGAGATATCATAATACAAACTTTGCAGTCCTTTGTCACATTTATTATTTGTATGATCATTTATATGTTGTAAACCTTTGATCCTACACACACATTAGCAACATTTCCTAGACTAGCCAAGTCAGGAACATTACAGCGGTATCAGAGCTGGTTTTCCTGCCAGCGTAAGGGGAAAATCAGATAAGGATGTAGATACATCATTACCAGCAAGTGGATTGACAAGAGCACAAATGGAGCCTACACCCATTAGATGTAGGGAACGTTGCTACAGTTGCAAAGTTCCTTGGAAGCCAAATCATCAATGAAGGGGTAAAGGGAAGGTGCACATTGTTGAGGTGCACTATGACAATGAGGATGAACAGATGCATGTGAATGAAACCATAGATGCCTATTTAGAGAAGTCTGATAAGGGTAGTGAGTCTTTCGCATCTGAGGGAAAGTTGCAGGGACAAGATGATATCGCATATCCTTCATCTTCCCCATCAAGTAATGTTGAGGATTCAACACTTCAACATAGTGGTGACACTTGTGAGGATTCATATGTGTTGACACTTAAACATGATGAGCTTAGGAGGTTGGATGACCTACCGGTGGGTGTAGACATGGCTTCCAAGAAGTCATGTATGGAGAATGATGATATTCCTATGATGAGTGAACCACATTTTTCATCTTCTCAGTCACCTATGCTAGCTACGACACATGAGGATATTAGTGGCATTCATGATATGGTAGAGGAGCCTTGTGTGGGGATTGTACATAAGGAAAATATGGATCTGCAAACCCAGGAGGAGAGGTATGGCTTGGAGATAGTTGACCTTACACATACCTATCAGTATGAGGAGAGTGAATCACCACTCTTGGAGATTCTATTGATGGACTAGGTTGTGGAGAGCGATAGCTTGTTGGGACACTCACTTCCAGGATTGATCTACAGTGATGAGGATGCACTCCTTATTGGTCGAAATGACCATAGCACGTGTCTGGACACATCTATATGGGATCCAGATGTTAGTAGGGTGAGTGCACAGGAGGATATAGTTTCCCATACAGAATATGGTGCGATTCAGATAGGGGTCGCAGTTGATGATGGCGTGCAGTGGCATACAGGAGGACTCAATAGCACAGGGGATAGTGGGCATTTCAGTGCCTTATATTTTGAGGAGTGTGTTGTTGTTGATTCCATTATTGACACTAGCAGTGAGAGGCATGAGGTAGCACCTCAGCAGGATTGTGACCAGGAGTCACGACACTTGGCAGGACAGTTGAAAGTCAGTGAGGACATGATCATGGCAGCCACTAGATGCATTGATGATACACATGCATTGGTGGAAAATTATTGTTGGAGGGCCTCGATGGCACATGATAGTTCAGATGGGGGACTTGTCATTGATGACTTCCATACACTCAGGGAGAGAGTGATTGTGATGAGGGTCGACTACCAGCAGTTGTTGAGGGATAGGGATTACCTATTGGAGGTTGGTGAGATGTATCACAGGGAACTGAGGGAGAAAGAGGTTGAGGTGGACCGACTCACACATGACTTGGTGAGCACACAGATATTCTTGGAAGGCACATAGAAAACCCTTCAAGAATCAGAGTCCAGATCAGAGGATATCCTTGAGGAAATTAAATAGAGATCCACTACATCTATTTCAGCAGAGAGTCAGATATATCCCTCAACCACATTGCGAGAGGATGTTGGTGGTTTAGCAGTGGAGCACCAGTTGAGGGAGGAGCATGAGGAGTACCCAGGATCACTGATGAGTATGGAGAGATATGAACCAGAGAGGCAGGAAGATGTCCATATGTCACAGGGACCACCCTTCACGAGGGGTGTTGAGATAGTTGGGCACACACATACACATGGGAATTCCAGAGGCAGGGGCAGTTATGAGGACACTTCCATTTTTGTTCCAGGATTGGTTGACCTTCATATAGAGGATGACCCAGTAGTACACCTATTATCCATGATGTTGCAGGTGTATACAGGAGATCACATGAGTATGCAGGGGCATATAGTGATGAGTGGTAGTTCACATAGACATATAGAGGTGTATAGTGGGATTCATGGGGACACACTGGATTGCAAGGAGGAGATGTACTTAGTAGAGCATGGAGATTCCTCTCCCTTGCAATAGTATACAGATTTGGGAGATCACCTTCATCGTAGCAGCAGTTGCGTGAGTGATAATGGATGGAGAATGATTGACCCTCGGTTTTTGGAGATACCTATTGTTGTACTCGATAGTTGGTGTTCAATGATGATTACATGTGATTATTTACCATGGTTGCTGGTGGACGAGATTTTTCTCAATTCCTTGGGATTGGCCAAAGCATATGATACTTTTCAGTCCTACATTTGGTTGCAGATATTTATGGTAGCCTTTCCCGATACTTTTATCATTGAAAACAATGCAGGGGGAGCTAGACAGTGGCAGGGAACATGGAGAGTTGGTAGGCTGAGACCACCTGATAGGAGTGTCTTGATTGCATACATCAAGATAGGGGTGACTCATCAGGGGCAGACAGTTAAGGCCTTGGGCCTGATGGAGAGTATACTAGGCCATGGGACAGAGGATATCTCAGAGGTTTCTACATATTCAGACTCTCATTGGGATGAGGGTGGAGTGATTTTGACAGTTACTGGTAGGGCACATCAACAGTTAGTGGGGATTGGAAGTGATGAACTTCAAAATTTTACATGGGATCCAAGAGACCATTTGGTCAATAGTTTATTTCATCTTATGAGGATCCAGAAGTGGAGGATCAAGAATGGATACTTTGATCAAACAGTCATGATCAGAGTAGAGAAGCATCATCATGATGGTCCCTGTTAGAGATTAGCATGGGACCCTGGGATTACAGGGTTGAGCATTTCATTGACTGGTGGAGATGAGTGAACCCTTGCAAGGGGAAGTTCCATTAATTTTCCATTGATTTTTCAGTATTGGGGAGAGCACATCACTGGTTGGTGATTCGTTGAGGTCTTGTAGTATGTAACACCCTGTTTCCCCCAGTTTGTAAAAATAACTGGACTGGCCAAGAACTATGGAAAACTCATAAATGTGAATATGTGATGTAAATGGACCTTGAGGAAAAGGTCAATGAATGTGAATAACATTATGAATTTATATTCCAGGACTGCTGAGAGGGGATATGCAGAAAAAGAGACCACGATGGCGATGGAAGGCACCTGGAAAGGTGGCGTTAACTTCCACCGAGAATTTAATACTGTATTTGGACTTCACTGGCCCGGAGAACCAAAAGCGGCTCGCTAGCCCCGAATTAAATGTTTCACAGGCTGGCAGGATGACGGCTCCTCAGGAATTAATGAGGGATGGGGAGGTGAACCGCCTATCCATAGAGCCATCATGACTGACCAGTGCGAGGGAAATTGCGCCACACGCAGCCTCGCAAGAGGATAAGGCGTGGGGTAGAAGCGATTGGGGTAGACACGAGGGGAGAACTCTGGAATTACGCAGTGTGAGTGATAGCAGAGAGGAAGGAGAGTAACCTTCACTTCTGGTCACTGGCAGACAGAGACACAGTCTCACAGCATCGTGGTCTCCGCTTGGGGGTGGCTAGTGGTAAATCCACTGGGAGTCACTAAGCCTACGGTTGGGTGGAAACGAGCACCCCTCTCAGCAGTTTCTTGATCCCTGGTGTTATTTCTGATAAGTGTTTTGCCTCTAGCATCTTGAAATATATATATATATATATATATATACACGTTTATTCTGATGACCATGCCCATAAGATGTGTAACTGTGAATGATTTTATTGAAAGAATGTCTGTAGGATGTTTTGATCAATACTAGTAGATGCATGTTTATAATGGAAATACTACGTCTGGCTTATGTTTTCATAAATCACTATTTATATGCTTACCGACCTAACTCAGACTGCATGTCTGATTCATGGGAGAAAGGCACCCTTATATACCTCAGGTAGTACCCTGAGTGAATCTCCCCATAGAGATACCTTCCTTGAAAACTGGGAAGGCGGTTGTGAAGGCGTAAGGCCGTAGTAACCCTGCAGGAGGAGGAACGATCCTCTTGAAAACTGAGATGGCAGTATAAGGATGAAGTATCGAATCGAGGAACGATATTTCATCGGGAAATCTGTGGTCACTCATGACCAATAGATTTGGTAAGAGGAAGCTGGAAGGTTAAATACCTTATCCCTAATAGGTGTTGATCAATGGATGAGATTCCGTCATGAAATCTGCAGACAACCCGATCGTTGGATTGGTAGGAGAAGGTAAGGTGCTAAAATGTCTTACCCCTTTGTTTTTTGTGTCTTCGTGGGCAACGAGGAATTTGGGATCATAGATCTCCAAGGTCCATGAGAGTATCTGGACCGTGGATCTTTTCCATGTCCAAGGAGTCGTGGAAGAATGCACGGGTAGGAACCAATATGATTCGTCATATCTCGACTGAAAAACCCGACAGCCGTTAGATCTGTCAGGAGTTACCCGAGGGTTAAGACTCCAGTGTATAGGGGCAAAAAACCCTGGAATAGATCTAAGCCATCCAATTGACGGAGGCCACGTGTCAAGAGATCACCCATTTTGGGAAATCGGGAATCATGGAATCGGGATTCCTGTTGACAAGAGTTCGGGATTTTCCAAGGTGAAAACCCAGGGATAGATCTGAGTTGTCCGATTGATGGAGGCCATGCATAGTGAGATCTCCCATTTTGGGAAATCGAGAATCACGAGATCGAGAGCCCTGGCAACAAGGGATCGAGACTTTCCGGGGTGGAAACCCTAGAGCAATTGTGGACCGTCCGATTTAAGGAGGTGACGTGTTGAGAGATTACTCGTTTCGGGAAATCGGTGATCGAGGATTCGAGAGTTCCGTTGACAAAAAATCGGGCTCTTGCCTTGACAAATCCCGACCCATAATGTTGAGACAATAGCATGTGGCTAAGTCCCGATGGACGGACGAGATTTCTTCGAGGAATATCAGGGCCTGTAACGACCGTTCGACGTGAGGAAGAGATGTCGGCTTTAAGTTGGGGCGTGAATGCGCAATTAGATAAGTAACGAACAGATCTGGATGGCCAGAGTCCACCCGCCCAGATCTAAGGATGAGGATTCATTCCGGAGACCCCTTGTCATTCTGCCTTTAAGGGGGGGGGGGTTCCGGAATTGGACGCGCAAATCTCGAACGGTCGAGATTAATTCATCATGATCAACGACGCTCAGGTGGATTCCAGACCCCCCTTTCCATTATGCCTTTAATAGGGGGCGGGGGGGTTCGGAATAGTGTGGCGTGTGAAGTGGGGCCCCCTCCTGTCCTGTCGACTACCGTGTCGCACTTCCCCCTCTGCCACCTATATTCAACTTAACCATGTGACGGGGCCTGTCCTCATTGGTTGTTCTCTAGCCCTGTTGGGATTCGTCCCTATTGGCCGAATGTTAGCCCTGTCGGGGTTCGACGATTGCAGAGTCGAACGATTCAACACCCCTATAGCGCCGAGGTGTGAAATACAAAGAGGCACTACAGTTATTTGAACTATGATCATGACCCGCGACCACGTGGGAATGGGGAGGGAGAAAGAGTTTGCTTGCGCTAGGCCTCCGTAGGTAATTCGAGGGCTCCGAGTCAGCAGAAGACCAGAAAAATTTGATTGAGGTAGTGGGTATGTGACAAAGTGGTATCAAAGCATGGTTACAACGCTCGGCCTGATTGGGCTCATGCACGAGTTGCGCATAAGCTCCGTTCGAAGCACTCCTACGAGGAGTAACCCCCTAACTTAACTCTCTTATCCAAGATTAAAACTTGGAAACGAGAACCCGACTGTGTATGCATGTGAAAGAGTTATAAATTTATGCGCAGATTATAAAATGTATTTAACTCTTGACTAATAACCAACTTTTATCTTTTCACCGAAGTGGAAGATCAGCCACGGGAAATTACAGACGCAGAGAATGGTGACTCCCCAAGAGATGGGAGAAGGCTCCCGCAATAGAGACGAAGAGTCTGACAAAAGAAGAGAAATGTGAACCCCTCCAAATCTCCGAGACTGTGAAGAGTCTCATGGTTGAATTGCAAAGCTGCAAGGCCGACAATGAAATCATGATGAAAGAACAAGAAAAGAAAACCGAAATTAATGCAGTTTTACTGCAGAGCTTATCTGACCTACAGCGACAAATGCAGCATGAACCTGAGATGCAGAAACATGGTCGTATCGGTGGCCATACTGAGAGGAGCACCTCAAGAAAGGTCCACCCTAGAGGTAAAGGACCAGTGCCAGACAACTCCACTGAGAAGGAAGCTGGCGATTCAGAAGGTTCCTCCGGCAGCAGGACCAGTTCCTATTCTCGAAGAAAACAGAAGAAGCAAAAGACTTCCAAGGGTCATAAATTTGAAGAATTAAGAAAGGCCAAACCTCCCTCCTTCGACGGTGAGATAAAGAAGGGAGAGGAAGTCGAGGCTTGGCTACTTGGACTGAAGAAATATTTTAGAGTCCATGATTTTTTAGAGAATTTGAAGGCCCGAGTGACCACTTTCAATCTTAACGAAAAGGCTTCCATCTGGTGGGAAGATCTTGAGAATATGAAAGGGGTCCGCGAGGGGGACCTGTCTTGGAAACAGTTTGAAAATTACTTCTGGAATAAGTATTTGTCGGAAAGGTATTTCGACGAGAAGGCTAAAGAGTTTTATGAACTCAAACTGGGACAACTCACTATAGAGGAATATGTCAACAAATTCCTCGAATTATTGAGATATGTACCCTACATTAAAGCAGAGAAGGCAAAGGTGCAACGCTTCATCAGTGGGCTACCCAAGGAATACCGAAACCGAATCGAATTCGACGAACCAAAGACCTTAGAAGACACTATTTGAAAAGCAACATATTGTCATGAACAATATGGACATCGGGCAGAGTCTCGTGGAGACTGGAAACAAAAGAGTGGTTCAAGATTTCAGAAAAAGGGGATCAAATCCTCAGGATTTAAGAACTACAAGAAAAACCCCAGAATGAACTTTCCAGCTCGGAGTGCACTCCAGCAGAACTTTCCCTCGGTGGACGGAATTAAAACTTTTGGACCTATACCAGTGAAGACTAATAACCCAAAGAAAGAACCTCTGAAATGATGGGGTTGCAGAGAAGAGCATCTCCCGAGAGACTATCCACACCGACAAAAGAATAGTCAGAAAGTTTATAACATTCAGGAAGCTCCCACAGTCAATGATGTGGCAATGAGTGTGCCGCAGATTTATGCAACATTGGATAATAACCAAGCTGACCACCAAGCTTCAGTGGTGGAAATAGAAGGTATGATTTTCAACCATCTGGTGTCTGTTTTGATTGACCCTGGTTCAAATTTGAGTTATATAGCCCCTAAAGTTGTTGATAAGTGTAAGCTACAGCCACGAAAGAAAACTAAGCCACGGTTAGTACAATTAGCCACTGGCACCAAAAGAAAGGTAGTAGAGGTCATACCAGCCTGCCAATTAATGTTGGGTGAATTCCCCACCCAAGCAACCCTTAATGTATTACCCTTGGTATCATACGATCTATTGATTGGTATGGACTGGTTAGCCGCCCATAAAGCCAGACTGGACTGTTACCATAAAAGCTTAGAATGTGTGAGCAAAGAATGAAAAAGGATAACCCTTCAATGGATCCGAAAATCGGTCTCGGTGAGGCAAATATCAGCCCTGCAAATGAGAAAGTATTGCCAAAAGGGATATCCCCTATATGCAATACAGGTGTTAAAAACCATCGAAGGTGCTAAACCAAGCCCTGATGATCACCCTATCCTGAGAGAATACAGAGACGTGTTTCCGGAAGAGGTACCAGGTCTACCTCCAAGAAGAGACATTGAATTCTCGATAGAGCTCGCACCAGGAGCTGTGTCGATGTCTAGGAAACTCTACCAGATGAGCACACCTGAGTTAGTTGAACTCAAATTGAAATTGAAAGAAATGATGGATAAGGGTTATATTCGACCCAGCGTGTCCCCATGGGGAGCACCAGTCTTGCTTGTGAAAAAGAAGGATGGCACCCTTAGACTGTGTATAGATTATAGACAACTCAATAAAGTAACCATAAAGAACAAGTACCCCTTGCCCAGGATCGATGATTTATTCGATCAGTTGGGGGGTGCGTCTATTTTCTCAAAGATTGACTTGAGGTCGAGATACCATCAAGTCCGAATCAAGGGTGAAGACATCCATAAAACCGCTTTCCGGACACGGTATGGCCATTATGAGTTTGTGGTAGTGCCATTTGGGTTAACCAATGCCTCTGCCACTTTCATGTGTTTAATGAACAATGTACTCGGTAAATTTTTAGATAAATTTGTACTAGCTTTCATTGATGACATATTAATCTACTCTAAGAATAGAGAAGAACATGAAGAGCATCTTAGACTTGTGCTGCAAGTGCTAAGAGAGCATCAGCCCTATGCTAAATTCAACAAGTGTGACTTCTTTCAGAAGCATATACATTACTTGAGACATGTTCTGTCCGAGGAAGGGGTAGCAGTAGATCCTGACAAGATCAGGTCTATCATGGAATGGCCTACCCCAAAGGATGTCTCAGACATCAGATCCTTTATGGGATTGGCGGGATACTATAGGAGATTTATAAAAGGATTCTCCAAGATTGGGTGTCCAATCACTGCCCTCTAGAAGAAGGGGACAAAATTCCTGTGGACACAGCAATGTGAAGAAAGATTTCAAGCCTTGAAACATCTACTAACCCATGCACCCATGTTGAAAATCGCTGACCTAGAAGCTGACTTCCTTGTGTGCACAGATGCCTATAAGGAAGGGCTCGGAGGAGTCCTTATGCAGGAAGGAAGTGTGTCCTTATGCAGGAAGGAAGTGTCATCTACTATGAATCCCGAAAATTGAATGAACATGAATTCAACTATGTGACTCATGATCTAGAAATGGCTGCCATAGTGCATGCCTTGAAAATGTGGAGGCATTACCTCTTGGGAAGGAAATTTGTACTTATGACAGATCACTGTGGATTGCGGTATTTGTTTGATCAACCAAAGCTCAATGCTAGACAAGCTATATGGATGGACCTCCTTAGCGAATTTGATTTTGAAATCAAACACATCAAAGGGAAGGAAAATAGGGTGGCCGATGCCCTTAGTAGAAGCATGAAAACGATTCACCTGGCAACGGTGAGTATCTGCGAGACAGATGTCAAGAACAAAGTCAGAAATGTACAGGAGACAGATCCCTTCGTTCAGACTGTGACCCTGTACCTACAGCAAGAACCCGTTGGAGTAAAATATGAAGGCTACCAGATGACCCAAGGAGGTCTGCTCACTTACAGAGATAGAATGTACATTCCAAATCGTGACGACCTGAAGAGGTTCATTATGGATGAACTACATAAAAGACCATACTCTGGTCACCCAGGATACCAGAAAATGATCATTGCCACCCGGAAACAATTTTATTGGCCTGGATTGAAGAAGGACATAGCCAAATATTTGGCCCAATGCATAGAATGCCAACAGGTTAAAGCAGAACATCGACACTCAGCGGGACTATTACACCCTTTACCCATCCCAGAATGGAAATGGGAAACCATCTCCATGGATTTTATCACTGGATTGCCGACTTCAACTAAGCAGAATGATGCCATTATGGTAGTGGTGGATAAACTAAGAAATTCTGCTCATTTCATCCCCGTCAAATCAACCTGCAAGGCAATAGATATCACCCAGATATTCATGAAAGAGGTATTCAGACTGCACGGTATGCCGAAAGAGATAGTGTCTGACAGAGACACAAAATTTACTTCCAATTTTTGGAAATCACTGATGGCTGGATTGGAGACCAAATTGTTGTTTAGAACCACCTATCACCCTCAAACCGACGGACAGACAGAAAGAGTGATTCAGATATTAGATGATATGTTAAGGATGCATGTAATGCATCAACCCAGGAAATGGGAAGACTACCTGCCATTGGTAGAATTCTCCTACAACAACGGCTACCAAGCATCCTTAAAAATGAGTCCCTTCGAGGTCCTCTATGGTAGACCATGTAATACTCCAGTCAGCTGGAGTAATCCTGTAAATAGGATTTATTTTGGACCTGACATGTTGAAAGAAATGGAACAACAAGTGACTCAGATAAAACAAAATTTGAAGATCGCTCAGAACCGACAGAAAAGTTATGCTGATCAAAAGAGAACTCCAAGAGAGTTCAAAATGGGAGACCATGTATATCTCAAAATTAAGCCCAGAAGGAGTTCCCTCAAAATGGGAGCTTGTGACAAGTTGGCACCCTGGTATTCTGGACCCTTTGAGGTTCTAGATAGAGTGGGACCTGAAGCCTATCGGCTAGCACTTCCTCCCACAGTAAAAGCACATAATGTTTTCCATGTTTCATTATTGAAGAAATATGTACATGATGTTAATCATATAATTGACTGGTCTATGATCCAGGTGGAACTGGATGGAGAATTTGTACCAGAACCCCAATGCATATTGGACAGAAAGGAAACCCCTCTCTTGAACCGAACCATTGCACAGGTAAAGGTGCAGTGGAGACATTTTGGCCCAGATGACGCTACATGGGAAATGGAGGATGCCATGAGACAGGCATATCCGATTTTGTTTACTTCTGTACATGCAATTCATGTTAATAGATGAGAACATCGAGGATGATGTTCCTTGTAAGGGGGAGGAAATTGTAACACCCTATTTCCCCCAGTTTGTAAAAATAACTGGACTGGCCAAGAACTATGGAAAACTCATAAATGTGAATATGTGATGTAAATGGACCTTGAGGAAAAGGTCAATGAATGTGAATAACATTATGAATTTATATTGCAGGACTGTTGAGAGGGGATGTGCATAAAAAGAGACCACGATGGCGGTGGAAGGCACCTGGAAAGGTGGCATTAAATTCCACCGAGAATTTAATATTGTATTTGGACTTCACTGGCCCGGAGAACCAAAAGTGGCTCGCTAGCCCTGAATTAAATGTCTCGTAGGCTGGCAAGATGACGACTACTCAGGAATTAATGAGGGATGGGGAGGTGAACCGCCTATCCGTAGAGCCATCATGACTGACCAGTGCAAGGGAAATCACGCCACACACAACCTCGAAAGAGGATAAGGCGTGGGGTAGAAGCGATTGGGGCATACGCGAGGGGAGAAATCTGGCATTACGCAGAGTGAGTGATAGCAGACAGGAAGGAGAGTAACCTTCACTCTTGGTCACTGGTAGACAGAGACGCAGTCTCACAGCATCGTGGTCTCAGCTTGGGGGTGGCTAGTGGTAAATCCACTGGGAGTCGCTAAGCCTACAGTTGGGTGGAAACGAGCGCCCCTCTCAGCAGTTGCTTGATCCCTGGTGTTATTTCTGATAAGTGTTTTGCCTCTGGCATCTTGAAATATATATATACGTTTATTCTGATGATCATGCCCATAAGCTATGTAACTGTGAATGATTTTATTGAAAGAATGTCTGTAGGATTTTTTTATCAATACTAGTAGATACATGTTTATAATGGAAAGACTACGTCTGGCTTATGTTTTCATAAATCACTATTTATATGCTTACCGACCTAACTCAGACTACGTGTCTAATTCGTGGGAGAAAGGCACCCTTATATACCTCAGGTAGTACCTTGAGTGAATCTCCCCATAGAGATACCTTCCTTGAAAATCCCATCAAGAACTGGGAAGGCGGTTGTGAAGGCGTAAGGCCATAGTAACCCTGCAGGAGGAGGAACGATCCTCTTGAAAACCGAGATGGCAGTATAAGGATGAAGTATCGAATCGAGGAATGAGATTTCATTGGGAAATCTTTGGTCACTAATGACCGATAGGTTTGGTAAGAGGAAGCTGGAAGGTTAAATACCTTATCCTTGATAGGTGTTGACCGATGGATGAGATTCCGTCGGGAAATCTGTGGACACACCCGACCGTTGGATTGGTAGGAGAAGGTAAGGTGATAAAATTCCTTACCCCTTTGTTTTCTGTGTCTTCGTGGGCAGTGAGGAATTTGGGATCGTAGATATCCAAGGTCCATGAGAGTATCTAGACCGTGGATCTTTTCCACGTCCAGGGAGTCGTGGAAGAATGCACGGGTAGGAACCAATATGAGCCGTCAAATCTCGGCTGAAAAACCCGACAACCGTTAGATCTGTTAGGAGTTTCCCAAGGGTTAAGACTCCAGTGTATAGGGGCGAAAAACCCCGGAATAGATCTAAGTCATCCGATTGATGGAGGCCACATGTCAAGAGATCACCCATTTCAGAAAATCGGGAATCGCGGAATCGGGATTCCTGTTGACAAGAGTTATGGATTTTCCAAGGTGAAAACCCAGGGATAGATCTGAGCCATCCGATTGACAGAGGCCACGCGTCGTGAGATCTCCCATTTCGGGAAATCTGGAATTGTGAGATCAGGAGTCCTGGCGACAAGGGATCGGGACTTTCCGGGGTGGAAACCCCGTAGCAGTTGTGGACCGTCCGATTTAAGGAGGTGACGTGTTGAGAGATTACTCGTTTCGGGAAATCAGGAATCGGGGATTCGGGAGTTCCGTTGACAAAAACTCGGGCTCTTTCCTTGACAAATCCCAACCCATAATGTCGAGACAATATCATGTGGCTAAGTCCCGATGGATGGACGAGATTTCTTCGGGGAATCTCAGGGCCTGTAACGACCGTCCGACGTGAGGAAGAGATGTCAGCTTTAAGCTGGGGTGTGAATGCGCAATTAGATAAGTAACGAACAGATCTGGATGGCCAGAGTCCACCCGCCCAGATCTATGGCTGAGGATTCATTGCGAAGCCCCCTTGCCATTTTGCCTTTAATGGGG